>SRMA01026555.1:181260-210582 GCA_007224835.1 Danionella cerebrum | reverse complement strand
GAGAGCAGAGAGCAGGTGGAGGAACACCTGGAAAGTTGGAGGTCAGCTCTAGAAGAAGAGGAATGAAAGTCAGTCGCAGCAAGACAGAATACATGTGTTTGAACGAGAGGGAGGGAAATAGAACAGTGAGGTTACAGGGGGCTGAGGTCAAGAAGGTGCAGGAGTTTAGGTATTTGGGGTCAACAGTCCAGTGTGACGGGGAGTGTGGGAAAAAAGGTGAAGAGACGAGTGCAGGCAGGTTGGAGTGGGTGGAGAAAAGTGTCAGGGGTGTTGTGTGACAGAAGAGTGTCAGCAAGAATCAAAGGAAAGGTGTACAGAACAGTAGTGAGACCAGCTATGATGTATGGGTTGGAGACTGTGGCAGTAAAGAAGAGACAAGAGACAGAGATGGAAGTAGCAGAGATGAGGATGTTGAGGTTCAGTTTAGGAGTGACGAGGATGGACAAGATTAGGAATGAGCACATCAGAGGGACAGCTCAGGTTGGTTGTTTTGGAGACAAAGTCAGAGAGGCCAGGTTGAGATGGTTTGGACATGTGCAGAGGAGGGATAGTGGTTATATTGGTAGAAGGATGTTGGAGATGGAGATGCCAGGCAAGAGGAAGGCCAAAGACAAGATATATGGATGTGCTGAAAGAGGACATGAAGGTAGTTGGTGCAAGAGTAGAGGATACTGAGGACAGAGTTAGGTGGAAAAGGATGATTCGCTGTGGCGACCCCTAAACTGGGAACAGCCGAAAGGAAAAGAAGAAGAAGAGTGAAAATATTAGTTTATTAAATCTGTTAAATAACATATTAAACATAATAGTCTATTAAGGAATATTGAAGTGTTGTTAGTAATACAGTCAGAAAAACTCAACATGATTAGCTCTCTGATGGTATTAGTCAATAGTGAATCACTTTTGCTTGATTTAGACGTTTGTAAAAGTTCTCAACAAGTCCCAAGCATGTTTCTCGAGGAACAGCAGCCCATTCTTCGTGAGCAGCTCACCTAACCAGATTCGTAGGTCTTCTGGAGCAACTTCTGCACTTTACTCTGCCTCATAGATGTTCTGCAGACCAGTCAAGTTCACTCACTTGGAAGTATTATTTCACCAGAGGTGAGGTATGCTTTGGGTCCTTATCATGCTGGAAGACAAAAAGGTCTTCCTTTTTTCAGCACCAAACACAATGAAACATCGGCAAAGCATTATACTCCCACCACCATGTTGCACCGTGGGATGATTTTTCCGATCATAAGGCCATTTTCCAATCATAAGGCCATCTCTATGGGTAAAAATTCTCGTTGTGACCAATGGATATTTCCAGTATGCATCACCTTTCCCAAGATTGTTCTTAGCAAACTTCATTCTGGCTTAGAGAGTATAGCCAAGGATCTGCAGTGCATTCCAGTGCAAAAATCTAGCGATTGTCTTCGTCAAGACATCAATTCCAGACTTGACCATTCATTCACTAGAGAATTTGTAGTCTTTATAGACTTCTCTTTCTAGTGTTTTCAAACTTTTGAAAATTTTCACTTCCTTCCTGTTGGTCTCTTTAAACATCTTGATAATGCTTCCCCCTGCAGGTATTGACGCTTGAAACCACTTTGATAAATGTGTGCTTCCTACTCTAGCTTTCTAACAATTCTTTCTTTTAAGTCCAAATCCATTTCTATTGTCTTTGCCAAAGTGCATGGTAGTAGCAATTTTATTTGATTAATCCTTTTATTTATCACCTGCAGTAACTCAGGCTTTCTATTGAATACATAAAATATTATATAGTAAAGGCCCCTAAAAGGAGAAATATTCTGAAAAATAATTGCAATTTCAAAGGGAGCTAATAATTTAGTTTCCAACACAAATTTTTGGAGATCAAACTTTTTAAAAACGTGAAACTGGAAAATAAACAAAACAACTTCCCATGCATAATTACAAGCAACAGTAGTTAAAAATATAAATCTCTAAAATATAAATAACAAACAAGCAGTACAATTAGTATAACACATACTTACATGAAATATATTCAAGTAAAACATAACTGTGTAAATTAACGAAGGAACACAGGAGTGCTCTTTTGTTAAGAAGAGAGAAGACTTTCTTGCGGTTCTTAGCAAACTTACTCGCTGTTTGACAACACAGTGTTCTTCATTTGGCAGGAACTGAGACGAAACTTCTCATGCTAGTTTTAAGTAGAGTTCAAATAAATCCACGACTCGGTTTTCACATTTCGTAGTTCGTTAGCAAGTCGGCTAAAAACTCCCGAAAACAACTTTGGGTCCATGTACTCGTTCACAGCGAGCAACCGACGACTTTCAAAGCAGCAGAATATCATTCCCGGCACTCTCCGACATTGTACCGCCTAGTAGTGTTTACATCCCCAACAGAAAGCCTTATCGGTGTTGTATCTCGAGGAGTGGAAGTGTTTGTGTGTGTGTTCTTGTGAGTTTGCTGCTCCTCCTGTCAGTTAGTTCCCCATCTGAGGCAGAGCTTCGGTTCCTCCGAGCAGATGAATCAGCTCAGGAGCCTCTGGTGTTACTCAAGTGTTTCCTCATGTGTGTCTGGGACTATGACGTTAGTTACTTAACTCTACTGCTTCTATGGAAACATGTAGTCGAGGGAAAGCTAATTATTTTAATTCTTCGGTGACTTGCAGATAGGTTAAGCCCCACCCACTGAACGTGCAGCCCCTCCCACTCATTTGTTTTCCTCCCTTTCCCTAATCCTAAACCCAACCCTGTTTATCGTGGTAGTGACATCACGACTCATCGTTCAATGGGTGGAGCTCTACGTTCAGTGGTTGCGTAAAGTTACCATATTTCGGTGGAGCACTTCAAGCTACGCCGGAGGGGTTTATGACTTTCGCACATCACTGGGAAGCATCATCGCCCCTTAAGCCGCGGTCACACTACTCCCGAAAAATCCCAAAATTCACCGCGATTGTGTGCAGTTTGAGGCCAACCACAAAACAGTGTTTAGCAAATAAACAATTCACTATACAAGTCATCTTATAAAAGTCACAAATCTGACGTCTTAAAAATGTACATTTGCTTCATATTCCGTGATCAGAAAACCTCACTGACCCGACCTCGCCAAGTGATGGGTCAAGACACATCATGTGACCCGATAACCAGCTGAACTTTCACGTTGGATACGCAACATGCAGGCGGGAATTTCTGCTTTCGCAAATGTTCAGTGGGTGTGGCTTCATTTTCAGTGGGTGGGGCTTATCCCTTCTGCAATCTGCAGTCAGTACTTGGGTCACTTTTCTTACTTAGCCTCTAGATAGCGTTAAAAAACGTTTGGTTGTTCATGATCAAAATGGGAGGGGTCAAAAAGGTTGACTGTGTACATCAACATCACTTTCATAGTGGGCCACGCCCCCTTCACTGAAGGGAAGGTATCGAGATGCAATGCCCTAGCGGGGGCCCCGTAAGGCATGGAACAGTAAAACAGGTTGCAGACGTGTGAAGCCCCATCCATTGAAGTGATGTGGGAGGAGCTGCTTGTTCAGGGGGTGGGGTTTAACAGACAGTACAATTGGTCTATTGTTTGCTTTTTTAATTTCGTTTCAGTTAAAACATATTACAGGTTTGGCACAGCTTCATATTCAACAATTGATAACAATATTGTTTTCATATTTGTATTAAATTGTTGACTTTGGTTATTGTCAAATTCCACAGCTTGTTTACTTACAAATAAGTAATGTAAACAAAACTTATTTCAAAATATAAACTGCAGTAAGACAAAAGGCACACCGAAGTAGCCCACGATGAATCAGACACAGTGTTCAAGACGACTCTGAATACATTACAAAGCCAGTCAAAAAAAAAGTGTCACCCAGGTCCAATGCATGTTGTTCTCAAGGCCTCCATAACAATTTTAGCAGAAGTGAAGCTCTCAGGCACTGTCCACACGTACTCGGGTAATTTGGAAACAGGACTTTCACGCGGTTGGTCCATCCACGCACAGGATTACTTTCACACGAATCCTGTTCACTCAAAAGAAGCTCCTACGTTTTTTCAAACTTAATGCAGAATACCCATTTTAAATTGCATCAATTGATTGCTACCTGTTGGTTTGGTAGTTAAAGCGTTTCAAAATTCGTGTGGATGCTGTTTTTTAGTACATGGTGTGAGGAAAAAAAACCTGTTTACAAAAACCCCAAGTGTTCGTGTGGACTTGGCCTCAGTGGCAATTTCTGAAGAGCGTTGGTGAATCCAGTTGGCGTGTTTAGTCCGCCATCACACCCTCTCTGATGAGGTTGAGCTCGTAGCACTGGGTCTCGTAACGGTAGGCCATGCGGATCTGGGCTACGTTGGTTTTGCGTATGTCATTCCCCTCTGGGCCATCCTTCAGGTAGTTCTGTCCAAGGAAGTGAATCTTTTCCTGTTCATAAAAGAAATTAAGGGTTGAGTTACTGTACCTCAACAAAAAGCCACGTTTGGTTTATAAAAATACAACAGACTTCTAAGTATGCATCAAAGGTCATGTAGTCTAGTCGTCTGGCAACTTCAACAGCTGGGAGGAAGTCACATTTGTCATAGCTTATGATCTCAACTCTTCTATCTGCTGCCTGGCCTCAGGAGGAAAAGAGAGGCCTAGACTTCCTTCAGCCCAGACACCACCCCTAGTTCTTCCAAGGGGGACAAGGCACTCGCAAATCAATATAATCTCTCCCTGGTCTTTCAGGGGATTTCTGGAATTGGCCCCCCCAAAAGAGTCATCTGAAAACGATTCCTGAGCCACCTCAGCTGGTTTTTCCTCGATGTAGAAAAGCAGTGGCTCTACTCCAAGCTCCTACTGAGTGACTTGAGCCCACACCCTATCTCTAACCATTAAAACACACACATTTTAGCATTTGTATAAAAACTGATGATTTTGTGCAATTTATCAGTGCAGACTGTGATGGGTCCAACTGTTGAACTTCCTGGGAAATGAAGATAGCCGATGCCTACTAGGTCTTCAGAAGCTATCCAGATCGTCATGCATGGGCCTTTAATTATTGCTTGACTATTAAAGAGATGGGGTGAAAAGTACTACAACACCAATCAATGAACTCGCCTAAAACTCTATTGTGTGAAGAGAAATCACTTGGGTTGTTCTAGTGGTGCATCAGATCAAGAAGCCTAACCTCTGAGGACATGCCGCTCTGGAGGACGCTGTTCCTGGCGATCTCACACATGTCACAGGTGCTGAGTTTGAAGACCTGTGCGGCGATTGCATATTCCTCCATCAGTGGCTCCTAGAGATGCACCAGAACAGAAAAATAACGAAGACAAAAGAAGGATTAGCTTCGGTGAACTAAAGTTTGCAGGGACTTTTGGAAAGCAGTGAAGTTTCACCTTGGTGTAGTGGAACTGCATGGGGTCGTCAGTGGACAGAGAGACCATCAGCCCCTTCTTGTGGAACTCCAGCAGGGGATTCTTGTTGTACTCCAGGAACAGGCTGTTATTGCTGAGTGGAGACATGGCAATGGGGACCTGGGCCAGGTAATAGAGGTACTGGAGCACGGGACTCTGTCAGACACAGGAAGACACCTCACGACTCGTCGACAATGATTTAAACATATTACTGTCCAATGGTATTTGCACTTGCACATAACAGGAAATACATCACAAACAGGAAGTGAGCAGCTCCTTAAATAGAGCAGCATAAACAGAGGCAATGTGTAGGCTAAATAAAGCTGTTTGTTTTGTTAAATCTTCTTAAACCTTGCTTCCAGAGTCTTCTTACTTGGTTTGGAAAGTATATTTTAGAACATTACTTTGTTTAAATTAGATTGCTGCTTTTCAAAAAATGTAAATAACCCTTTTTTGTATGTAAAATTGCTGCTAACAACAGTAACTTGGTGATTAAACATTAAATCCCTATCTTTAGGGGTCACGTCATTCTGTTTTAACACTAATTCAACTCACTGGGGCAGTGTTTTATAGGCACACACCACTGCGACTGTGTAATGTAGCTTTAATACATGGAGTTAAAGGAATTAAATGGGATTTGTATTTTTTTGTACTAAAACACAAAGTAAAGGCTATATAGTTAAAGTAAAAGGAGTAAAGCAAGAGTTAATCTCAAGACAAATTTTGGTTGACTAGTTAGAGCACTGTAATGATGCCCCCTGGTGCTCAGTATGAGTGTTGCATGAACCTTCTTGAGGTTGAGGCCGTGGGAGATGTTGTCCGCAGTCATGAAGCAGGCCAGCAAGTGAGTGACAGCCCCAGCCTCACCACAGTGAGGTCTGAACTGAAACGTGTTCATTCCTCGTTCCCTGGAGCACAGAAAACACACAAAACACAATCAGTGGAAAGTACAGGTATAAGATGCGGTAATAACTGTCTTTTAGCAATCTAATAAACTATATCTACCAGACAAATTGTGGCAAACTAAGCAATATGATTCAATTTATTCAGCAAAACTATTACATTTCTGGATGTTTTGTAAATTACGGTTCAATTCTGTAAAAATAAAAATTGTTTGGATTAAATATTTATGTTGTTATACGACCAGTTTAAACCTGTGAAATCCCAGAGTTTAACTTAAGAGTATATGTAAGAATATATATTTTTGCATACAATTTTGCAATTCTTTTAAAAATAAAATTATAACCTCATTAATTTGACAGGAAACTGCAAATATTTGACAATTCTATTAAAAAAAAATGAAAAAAATTCTATAAAATAAGCGATTATATATATATATATATATATATATATATATATATATATATATATATAAATATATATATATTTTTTTTTTATATATATATATATATATAGAAACCGGTTGATAACAGGGTCTAAAGGTGTTTTTCTGCTCTAAAATTGACAACTTTGGAGGCTTAGCTGCAGTTTCAGTGAATTCCCTTTTGGGTGAAGCTTTCCCAAATCCCCAGGGTCTTTTATTGCAAATACAGATAAGCATCAAACTTAGTGAATTTTCAGAGGTTCTTAATTGGAGACTTTTATCGACTTTGTTGTCTCTCATTGAACAGAGATGTCCGTCTTCACACAGAATATGCTCAAGTCACACACAAACATACTTTCAAGAGTTTGCACAAGGGATTTCATTCTGCAAAAAATTGCAAACACAAGTCTCTAGTGTCTCTTTCTTCCCAATCTTTAATCTTAGTCTCAATAAAGAACATGGATTTCCACTGCAGAAGAGAAATTGAATTCCAGCGAGTGGCTTTTGATAATAAAAGCAACGAATACTGCAATCAAAAACTGTGTGAATCTGCAGCAAGTTAATGATTTACTGATTTAAATCATCCAACAAGGGGATCCGCAGTTATTGATTCAAGAACTCAAAGTGATAGAGCAGGAAAAACGGAGTACTCACTTGCGCAGCTGGTTGAGTAGTGCAATGTTGGCATACATGTAGTAAATCCAGTAAGTATATGAGGGGTTCTTCACAATGTCCCACTCCTCAGGTTTGGGGCTCTTTGTGGAGAACATGTGACCACTGTGTTTGGACTCATCATCCACGCTATCAAAGCCTGTCACCTGCAGAGAGGCACAACACCGGGCCGGATGGGTTCCCCAAATCAACACTGTTTATGCTAGTCTTGGATTTCAAGAACAATATTCCAGAGGAGGCTTTTTAAGGAAGAAAAAAACTCAACTGTGACAAAGGAGGAACCATGTTTTTGATTGTGTTTTCTTTTATATGAATGACACTTTGATTTGAAATGGAAACTATTTATGAAATAATCCATGTTTGTCATATATTAGTGATTTTTTTCTAGATATTGTGTTGAACAAGGCTTTAGTTTTGCACTTTCCCATATGTTTAAACCGTTGTCGTCCGTGAACAGGGATTTTCACATTGCATCACGCCGCCTCTGGTAGTTATCCAGAATTGCAAAGTGAGCTATTATTCACAGAGAAGCTCAGGCTTTGTCTTTTTACTGACATCACTGACCCTAGCAACCAAATTGTTTACCCTAGCAACCAAAATGTCTGCGATTTATCTAAGCTGTGGTAAATGATAGATACTTGTGGGTTGGCTTCTATAAATTATTTAACACTATATTATGTCACTGACCTCTCCATAGCAACCGGACTGTTTACCATAGCAACCAATTTGGGATGTCTCTATCTCAGATTTGGAAAATCATAGACACATGGGGATTGGTTGACACTGGTAACATTACGTTATGTCAGTGACTCCCCAACCACACTGTTTACCATAGCAACCAATATAGCATATGTATACATCAGCTTTGGAAATTAATAGCGACATAATGGTTGGTTTATTTTACTCATGGTAACAGGTGGAACATATTGTCACTGATTAATCCATAGCAACTAAACTTTTTACCCTAGCGACCAAATCTATATCTCAGCTTCAGAAAATGCTAGGAACATAGGGCTTGGAGTGTATATTTAACTCATACTGAGAATGGCACCTTTTGATAACATCGTTGATTTTTTTTTTCCTTATTAACCAGATCCTCTGAGACATTTAAAAAAAAAAAGTTTCAAACAGCACTTTTACAAGCCAACATCAGGGCTTGTGTGCAAACTTTAGTCATCTAGTTATGTTTGCTTTGCTACTGTGACGTTGGGAGTAATGGTTCATTGCTACTTCATAACTACTAGATGAAGACAACGTCAGGATCATTTAAATGGCAAAGACTATAAAATGAGACCTGTTTTTAACCAGTTAAACTGGGTGTTTTATAATACCACTAAAGAATAAGATCAACTTATATATTATATCAAAGCATATATTCTTTAGCAAGAGTTGCCAAGCTGACTCACATGCTTCAAGAAGACGCTGAGCTCTGGGTTTGCACTGGGATCAATTGTAGCCTGGAACACAGGGAGGAAGATGTTTTCCAGCATCTTTCCGAAGTGTGGCACAAAGTTCCTGCCTCTGAAAATGTCGCTGAATTGTAGGAAACAAGAGATATATTTGGATTACGAAAGGATACTTATGCAATAATGGCCCCGAATTTATCCTTCCGCAGGACAATGCCCTTAAACACACAGACGAAATCCTCATCAACAAGTACAGGAAGGGATGGTATGACCCCTAGAGAACTCTGATTTCAACATCATCAAGTGTCTGGGATTAGAGGAAGAGAAAGAGGGATCGTTCTCCAGCTGATTTTCTTTAAAAGCTGTGTGCAAGGGGGTCTAGAAGAATTGTAGAGAATGGTCTGTCAGACCAAATATTTCATTTTGTTCACTGATGAAAAAAGGACCATCACTGGGAGTCAAAGGTGGGATGAGTGTTGAAACTCCCCGGGCGCCGCAGCAAGGGGTGTGTGTTCACTGCTGTGTGTGTGTGTGCACTTAGATGGGTGAAATGCAGAGCACAAATTCCTCGTATGGGTCACTTTCACTATAGTACCATTTAATGTAGAGCTTTCTATATTTGGAAAACAGATAAAATAGTATGCCACAAAACCACAAAATCAATATTCTGAGGTAATAATAAAACATGGATTTTTTTTTACCCATTTTTGAAAAAACATTAGGCAAAATATCTCCAAATCGCTTAATAAAAACCTCTCCATATTTGGAAAACGACAGAATATGCATAGGAAAGAGACTTTTAAAAAATGCTATTCCCATTTTAATGGCGTTTAGTATCTGTTTGTCAAACATAAAACTGAATTAAAGGAAAATGAATAACTAAATGGAGCTTGATGTTATTTTGACCCTGGGATCACAATCACTAAACTGCATCTTGGTTTAAGGCATATGTGGGTGTGACAGAAAAGAAAGAAAGTGTGACAGGGTTCACATACTAGATCCTGGGGATTTGAATCATCCACTTGAGGTGAGGAGAAAAGACTCTGTGCTTGTTAAACCAGCCGGAAAGCTTCGTCCACTCGTTCGGGTTGCAGCCGTAGATGGACAGCCTAGGCTCTGCATACTGGTATCTGGCGTCCTCCAAGTCACTAGCAACTTCCTGTCAGATTTCAGAGATTGCGTCTACTTTGATTCAGTTGTATAAATGGGAATAAATGTAGATGCATACCTTAATGATGGTAGCAAAGTACTCTCCAGAGATGTGGTTCTCAGTCTTCAGATAAAGATCACGCAGCTCACTGGCACCCACAGGGTTGTACTTGGCATTGAATTTATCAAAACGCTGGAAGGTTTGTCTGCCCTGCACGAGGACAATTGAAATAAACAAGCAATTAGGGGTGTGAAGATCCCCCTGAAATCAGCAGGGGTCGTGCTTGCTGCCTAAAAATAACACACATGGAAACTGATCTGTGCACAGTGCTGTAACCAGGGCATAAATGTATGTTTGCCATCAATGGTTGAGGGGTTTCTGACAATATTTTTATGGTCATGTCTGTAAATAATTAATTATAGTTTAAAAATGTATGTTAAATTTAGGATTTAGCTTATTAGCACAGAAGTGATGCAATTCATCGACTGGCCACTGGAGGCTGTCTGTAAAAGTGAGTCAATAACATAGACTCCCTATGACTAAATGTCCAACTTTACAGCATGTTTTATGTTACTTCTTTTCTCCTTCATATCAACTGTAAGTGGATGATTTTTAATCCTTCATGGAAGTTTAATTAAAATAATTAAGTGTGTCATGGCTACATGTTCAAATATCACTAGTAATGGTATCCATAAAGATTTCAGGTTACTTTTTACTTTTTGGAGACACACATAAAGAAAAAGTCCACCAATTTCTAAAAACCAATTAGTTCTGAGTTGTTTTCCTGTTTATCTGAAGTAAAAGCTCACAAGTGCAAAATAAAAATAAAAGAAATAGACCCAACGTCAAATGCATTTTTGATGGACGAATGCAATATCGACAATGTGTAAGAGTATTATGCCTAGAGGGATATTTTTGCGCAAAAAATCTCAGCTTTGAAGTAAATATTTCAGATGAAAATGTCATGATCAGACCTATAGCCAAAATCTCCTTGTTGCGGTCGGCCATTTTGATTCAAAGCTATGCTTTCACTTCAGTTTTGTTTCTGATAACTGGTTTATTACAAAACCCTTAATAATCTGCAGCTTCAAGGCCCCACAGAGCTGCTGGTTGGGAAATTCCCAACAAAAAGCATCAACAGAGAAGAACCAAGTTTTATAGCTGCAAGCAGCAATCAAAGGGCTCTCACAGCTCAGACACTTTAGCCTATAAGTGGTCAATTTTTCGCACTATGCAAATCAATCTGTATTTAAGAGATGTATTCAAGGGCAAATGACTAACATTTCAGAACAAAATGGCCAAATAAAAAAAAAATCACGCACAAGATCACCAGGTGGCGCTACGAATGAGTGTGCATATTGTTCTACTATTGCACTGGACAATTTTCTTATCACATATTTGTGAAAGAAGAACCTTTTCAATGTTAAATGGTGTAATTCCTGTGGCCACTTGGTAGCGCTATAACTGATACTGTAGGTTACTGTGAGTATTTTTAGAGGTTTATAAAAAATTAACGATTTCCTGTCGAGTTTGGAAACGCAAACAATAATACTTAAGTCTTGGTAACCTACACCAAATTTCATTCATATATGACAAACTGTTTCTGACACCATTGGCTGAAATGCGTTAGGTGGCGCTATAGTTCAATTTTTGAACCCCAATCAAACGCACATTTTCACAGAAAAACTGTAATACGTAAATAAACAGTAATCCTCTGAGCATTTACAATAACAAGAACAACCCCCCACTCAATCTCTTGCTTTAGCAATTGTCCCTCTTGAGTGAGAAATATTTTGTGCTTCCCAAAATTAAACTGCAAATTTCTTATAAACACTGTTACTTTTTCATATCGACGCCAGCCTTTGATGATACCTACAGCGTGCACATCCAGGGAATCCACTGTCAGATCATAGGGGTGCAGGTTAAGAGAAGCAAACAGGTCCTTCAGGGTCATCTCTTTGCCCTTGAGAACGTGCACCACACGATCGGAATCCACCCGGTAGGATTTCTTGATGAAGCGCAGGAGATGCTTCTGGTTCATGCAGGCCGCCGCGTGGATGTGTGTATCAACCTACAACACAAGTGACTGATGATGCTGCTGCTGTTTTAAGGGTGAAAAGAACCAAACCCAGTTCACTTAAAACAAAGCATCCGAAAGTGATCTAAAGGTTCCTATTGTTTGTGCAGCCGAGGATTAGTGCCATTGAAAATGGTGTCACCAACAAACAGAGAAGCTAAATTAACCAAACTAATCTGTAAAAAAAAATGCTCAAAGTCTCTAAATACACCTATGGTAATCAACCACAAAGCTTCCTGGGACTCCACCGACTGCACCAACAAAACAAGAACATACAAAGAGCACTTCCGTGTCTTTTGGGATCCATCTAGAAGGGTTTGAGCACCTCCTAGAATGCTTGAAACACACTCTCTGTCAGGAAACCCATGAACCTGACTCATACCTTCCTACAGTTGTAAAAGTCTCTGTGGGGGTTTTTCTTCAGCTCTTTCATCTCCTCCATCTCGTTCAGCATCTCATGCACATTGAATTTGGACATGAGGAACTTCAGACGGCGATGAGTGTAAGTCTTCCTGAGGAAGGAATAGACAAGGATCTGATGTTAATCATGGAAATTAAACAAAGCTAGATTCGTTTTTTGGACACAGGCAATTGTAATGCTCCATGCCCAGGGTGCCAACCTCAATTCCCGAAGGTCTGCAGCCCTACACACAGGCTTTTTTTTTTTTTCAAGTTTGATGCCCTATAGAAATTAGCAGTCCCACATCCATACATTGCCTGGACTGTCGATACAAGGAAGGATGGATACATGCTTTCATGTTGGTGATACCAAATTTTGACCCTACAATCTGAATGTTTGTAGAAATTGAGCCTCATCAGACCAGGCAACGTTTTTCCAAACTTCTATTGTACAAATTTGGTGAGTCTATGTGAATTGAAGCCCCAGATTCTGACAGGTGACAGGAGTGGCACCCGGTGTAGTCTTCTGCATACCTCGATTGTAATGAGTGGTTATTTGAGATACTATTGCCTTTCTATCAGCACGAACCAGTCTAACCATTGTCCTTTGAAATTATTTTAAATGAAACAAGGCATTTCTGACCACTTTCTTCATTTCATTGTGTTTGTCTTCCGATTCCTTGCAAGTCGAAGAGTATCATCTAAGCAGTGACTTTGTCCAGTATCACCACGTTCAGTCACCAATATCACCATTTAGTTGGTTCGCATGGGGGCCAAAATGAGGCATTGCGTTGGATGATAAGAGTTGCTTTAACCCAGATTGCTTGGAAGGCTGTGGTGAATCACGTTTGCTTTATTACCATGCTCAGTGTTTAAGCCTATAAATCACACCTGAAATGTGATGAAATACAACTCACGTTGGGCCCTGAGCGATCAGAGCAATGAGGAAGTTCATGTCATCGATAAAGGTGGCGAGGTCTGGACCCGGGTGGTTGAGAGGTTGGTGTTTATCTGCGGATGCTGCGTCTTTGTACACGTGGATCACACCATCCTTCATGCGAGCAACATAGCCCAACGCGGGAGGGAAATCCTTGGTGCAGAAAGGATCTTCACCAGGCTTCGGAAGAGGAGTGAAGACTGCAACAACGACCATCATGATTGCATACAGTTGTATTTATCTTCTTGCAATTGTACGATAGAGCTCAAGAAGTTGTGTACATTACTAAAACAGGGATATAGTCCCATGTTGAAAGTCCAGAAAGTCCTTGTTGCCATTATAGTTGTGTGACCCGTGGCGTAATAAGGTCAAGTCTAGTCACTAGCTGATAAAAAGTGATCCCTAGTGATAACCCCTAGTGGTTAAAATGTGCATAGCAAGCAATTAACGGCCCACTTCACTGTTTTTCTTTTCATTTGATCTCACTTTAAATAACTGAGTATGAGCCAAACTCACAGTGTTTTGTACAATCTACATGACAAAAAAACAATAATAAAAATATCTAAAATTTGAGACACTTCATGAACCCAGTCTTGACACCAACCAAAGGAACTCTTACATAAACTCTCATCTGCTGCTCTTGCTTACTCCACTCTACTTCCCCATTGACTCTGGACCCTTACACAGACAACCAATCACTACAACAGTTATCACAATAACAGCCCAAATTTTACCATGTGCGTCTGCCTTGAAGCATGCAAAGCAACAGATGTGGGTGTGTCATGAGGGAAGGTCTTTGAGGATATTTTTTGCATAAATATGGCACAAAATGTACAGGCGCTTTGTAAATAAACACCACACATTTCATTTATTTAGGATTTGCCTTGAGGATATGAAATCCTCTATATTATGAGTAATGTTGTAATATATTTGATGGTGTTCTGGTGGTCCCCAAATACCTGGAAGAACTTGGTCTTCAGGTTTCCATTGTTCTCCTTCAATCTTGCGTAAGAACTCGGATGGAGTGTTGGGGAATCTCTGGTAGGCCAGCCTCATATACTTCTCTCTGATGGTCAGAGCTCGGTACAGACCCTTACAAGCCAGCTCGAAATCATCCATGGTCACCTATGGATAACCAGAGGGCGTGTGATTTGGACCTAAATGTTTGCCTAAAATGTCTTAAAATGTGTTTTTCTCTTGCGTTAAGGTGGTTCCTATGTTTCCTTGCCTACCTTTTAGTTTTTGCATTGACAAGTTTAAATTTCTGGTTTCTTAGCTGAGATAATGATATGCCAAAATGGTTGCTATGCAAAATCAGTGAATCAATACTTTCTGTTATGTCTATTAAAGTATAACTCATCCACAAGAAGCTTTTGCTACAAGTATGCAGCAATTACCGAGGATGGAGTATGTTCACAGCTGAACTATCACTTTAACAAGCTTCAATCCCATCTTAAATATCAGACACTGATGTTCGAAACCAAATCCATTTGGCGTGACTCAGCTGCTTAGACCGAGAGATTCCTTGGTTACAGATGGTCAGTTACCACTAAAGGGCAGAGGGTAAATAAATCTAAACTTGCATAACATTCGAATGTTCCCATCGGTTCCAGGAAGTTATAACCTGGAACGCACCCCAGCAGCGTAGTCTCCAGTGATGGACACTCTCTGGAAGTGTGGCACCTCCAGATAAGTTGGCTTGTCATCTAGTTCAATGTGGCCACGGCTGACATACTTCTTCCTGAGTGGAGAGGGGGCAAAGGCAGAGATCATTAGTTCTAATGTGGAATGTACTTTTACAAATGTAATCAATCAGACAATCAATCACAAAGGCAAAACATAAATAATGCTAGAAATAAACAAAGCACAACAATTTGTAACTATAGGTGTACCATAAATCAAGGATCTTGGTGCCATTTCTCCCCAAGAAAAATGTCTTTTATGAAAAAAGGTGGTTTTTTTGTAAGGTTAATATTGATATTTTACAATGTTTTTGTGAATAAATACATGATTTTTCTGGCTGTTAAAGCCTTCCCGGTTACAAAAGAGTCGACATCACCATCTGATTGGACAGTGGTTTCATTATGTTTGCAGAGAAAACAAAATTAATATGTTTGAACGATTAGAAACCTTGGAAAGTGGCTTTATAAAGGGTTGCTATGGTGTGCACCATTTATTGTTTCATCTACACCAGAACATGAATTAATGAAATGCCTGGTAAGTTTATGTTTTGTTTTATTATGGACATGGTATCAGTGAATTAAATGTGAGCGTGTACGACGAGCACGGTTGAGGAAGAGAGAGCGGCTTCAAACACTATTGGTTAATGGACTTTGCCATGTAAAATCCTGATGCTAGTTTTGTTTCTATGTATCCCTTGCTCAACTATCCCTTTTTAAAATTACTTTGGTAAATTGAAGATGAAAAGTGGAGGTGTTCTTCCAAACACTGGCTCGCTCCTTGTTACACACTTCTTGTAATCCTTGTGTTTAATAATGGAGAAAAAAAATAAGCTCTTATGTAAACTAGCTGTAGCTTTGCCAGCTGAAGGCAGAGCTGTGAGTATAGTAGGGGTGTAACAATACACTCTGCTCATGATGCGAAGCATACCTCGATTTTATGTCTACAATAGAATATACATCAGAATATTTTACAACACATTTTAACCAACAATTGAAACTATAATGAACTATATTGAAATTATATAATGAAGGAGTAAATGTAAAGTTTTGAGACCGCAAGTTTGATTTGTTTGAGAGCATTTAAAACCTACCATCCACTAGAGGGCAGTGTTAAAGTTTGCATTAATCACTTTTTTACTCTAAGTGAAGGAGAGGGCTGATTTTCAAATCTTTCTTGTTTAAAATGTGAGTAAAGGATAAATACCTTTTAACAAATATTACATAAAACAAAAAGACAAGGTGAAGAAGTTTCAGAAGTGACTAGAATCACAATCACGCCAAGAAGCAAATATCTCCCAGTAGCTCAACCAAACATATTGTGACAGGTCTTTTTTTTCATTGCAATATATTGCTACACCCCTAATACATGGTGAATCACTCCTGGGGATATCCAATCTTCTTCTTGGCTCACATGAAGCACTTTCTTTTTTTTTTTATTTAAATAAATAAAACACTTTAAGTCCTGAAAAATTCTCAGGAACTTTATTGTTCCATCAGCCCTGCATTTTTTGTGGTGTCACAGGACAAGACACATTTAATGCAAAGAGGATGGCTAACTACATCATGATTGGTGGATAAAATACACTGTTAATCAGATTGTTTTTCATTGGCGTTTATTCGTGAATTCTATTGCAGGCATAACAAATAAAGAAAGTTTTGTTTGATTATATCTGAACACTCACCGCTTCTCTTCATCGTCGTGGTCAGCTACGTGCTGGGCCAGCTCCTGGTTGAGGATAGGACAGTCCTCAGCCACATCGAAGAGAGAGATTTCCTCACGGACATCTTCATCTTTTGTTGCTGACGCAAAGACACGCTCTGCGATTGCACGCGTGCTTTCATCCGTTTCTGATGGCAACACAAAGATAGTAGTAACACTGGTATCAATGAAAAGAATGCAGAGAGTGATTGTGTTTGCAGAGGAAAAAAACAACAGCAGAAAATGGATCTTTCTGTGCAAATACATGTTTTCTCTCTAAAACTTAAAAAACACAACAATTTCCCCAAATATTGTTTTTAACCCCCTTACCATGCCTTGCGTTTAAGTTTTGAGTTAATTTCTAGCAAACAGCTCCATGCAGATCAACAGCAGCCAGTTAGAAGCCACCAAACTTTCCAAACATACAGACCGGTCTAGTTTGAGCTGCGATGTTTTTTTTAGATCCAATAAAGGAATTCTGGGAAATCTTCGATGGGAACAAATTTTCTAAAGTTTTCTCCACAAGTTTTCAATCTCTGCGAGAACATACCAACCACTGTGCAAAGGTATTGGAACCCCATGCTTTACAAGGGGCTAGCATTGACTGCTCCCTACCAACCAAACTGTTTACCCTAGCAACCAAATTTTCGGAACTCTATCTCAGCTTTGGTAAATGGTAAAGACATGGGAGTAGATTTGTTCTACGTATCGTGACAAAGGGAACATCATATTATGTTACTGAATCCTCCATAGCAACCTGACTGTTTAACATAGCAACCATTTTGGCATATCACTATCTCAGCTAAGGAAAATCATAGAGACAAGCGGGCTGGTTTACATTGCTCCTTTTAGCATCGAGAATGTCATATTATGTCACTGACATCTCCATAGTAACCAAAATTCTACTTTGGCAACGATTCCATTTTGCTAGTAAAAATACTTTTAAAAGCGTCAAAGTCTGCGTACCATCACACTAGCCATTATCAGTGCACATTTTAGTTTTTACAATCAACTATTAAAAGCATAGTAGGTGATTTTTTCAAAAAAACATTTCAGTAAACAATAAGCAAAACACAATTCAGCAGTAAGGGGCGTGTGCTTTCATGCTGTGGAGAATGGAGCATAAACAGCTTGTATAGCAATGACTCCGCAGTGTTTGCATGGAATCAAAAGTCTACTGTTTCCAGGTATTTATTTGCATTAATTCGGTTTCATGATGCATTGCTTTAGTGGCGCGTATTTTAGTCCATTCAAATGTAAATATTGACCCTCAGAAATCCCCTACTCTGCCTTTCACCATTTCTCTGTTTTTCCCCTTCTAGACTTTCATCTGACTAACAATACAGGAAATGCACAACATGCCGATCGTTTAAACCACGGACAAATGCCTTCATACTCACTCCCTTCTGCTTGTTCGGTCAGGCAGGATTGGAAGTGGGTGAGGAAGATCCAAACATTGAAAGAAAGGAGGTTACAGGTGAGCTTGGGTTAGTAACACACAGTCACCCACAGTGTTATAACACGAACACTCCATGGTAGAGGTCATTTCAAGAGCAAAAATACTAAATGTTATATTTAAAAACAAATAATAAAAAAAATGTATGTTGCAAAGATTCACGCAGCTTTTCCTTTCAGTGAATTCGTGATGATCTTTGTTCATTTTGCATGATCATACAACAATGGTGGATTCTGGTCCGGTTGAGGCCTGAATGGTTATATTTAGAAATGTGGTTTTAATGTGGGACGTCTCCGGCCAGGATCAGAATCCACCCAAAAACTCAACGTGTCACAATATTCACCTTCTTTTTATTATGCATTATTTAATTGAGACATCTTTAAAAATGCATCAGAATGGGATCTGAAATTCCCATTCCAGATCATGCTCAAATCCCTCATCCCGACCCAACACAATCACCCACAGTCGATTTCTGTAGATACTTACTCTTCTCTTCTGCTAGGTGAAAAAGATGGGATGAGAATTAAGTGGAGAAGGGTGCATGAGAGGTGTTATACACATTTATGAAAATAAATGATCAAATAAAACCTGAATGGAAAGCTGAATGAAATCAGCAAGTATGATTTAAATACAAAATACATAATGTGCCATCTAGTGGTGAAAAGAACCCTTTGAAGTACCAGACCTGTGACATGGCTTGTGTTTTTCAAAGTTCTGGCACTAAATAAGAAAGTGTTTGGAACAATGTATAACGTTTAGGAGCGGTTCGCCTGTTTTTTTTTCATATTGTTTTGGCCGTGTCTTTATTTTTTTTTTTTTGGGGGGGGGGATTTATTAATTTTTATTGTGTCTCAAGACTTTTGATTTTTGTTATAAAAAAAAACGTAAAAAACGGTTCATTCTTAATTTTTGCAGTATAAAAAAAGGACAAAATGTAAAAATAATTTCAGATGTTTTTGTGGAATTATTGTAGTAAAAAAAGGCTCAAAAAAGACCCTGGACCTCTAAGTGTTAAAATGATGCAAAATACGATTATGTAAAAAAAAAAAATATTCAAACATTTTCAAAGTTTGTAAACAAAAAAATTATTATAAAGACACACCTTTATGCATTAGAATAAAGGTTATGAACTGATTTCCACTTAAATGAAGGAAACAAGTAATCATCATCCTATCCAACCCACTTCAAGCACTGGTATAGTAATAATATTCTAGATTCTGCTTCAATGATCCATGCATATTTTAGGACATCCTACAAACATTTACAATACAAAAATAAACTTCAGGTTTGCCCCGTGTCAAGAATCAGCTTGACATCCGAGCCTCCAGAATCCAGAGTGATGGCAGGCAATTGGATTTTCAGGAATGTCTATGTATGTTTCAGCTATAAATCATATTTCATCATCAATCTTAGCAAATAAAGTTACAAAAACTGAGTATATAGCCCTATGTGCCGGAAAACTGGCCCACACCACATTGAAGAATGCATGCACTGTGTGTTCATGCCTCTGTTTTCATATAGTGGTGATGACAAAGTACTTCAGCTCACAGAGAATACCTATAAAAGCTATATTTTTGTGTAACACCAGAGACGCGGTGGTATTGAGAAATTATGCAAACTTTAGCATTATGATAGCTTTGCATACATCAATAAAATGACATGAAATGGATGGATTCAGGTGGTGAACAAACACTCACCGGGCACGGCGACTTTGGGCATGTTGGCTGTTGGTTGGCACACTTATCACTCTTCCTATGGAAAGCTGGCCAGTCAGACACCGCTCCTCTGTTGCTGGAAAGTGTGCACTTGGGCACTGGCGCGGGGAAATATGAAGCAGTGGTTGCCCAGTGTAACCAGAGCCAATGTTCCTGCACTGGATACGAGGAGCTTGGGACCCCTGATTCAGAGGGTACAGCTCTATTTTAAGTTAACAGACTGGCAGTTTCAAGTAACTAGCTCTCACATGGCAAAGAGGGTAATTACGCGAGCAGATATGCAACGATTTTCAATGATGGGTAAAAATATTACTATACGGGGAAGCTGCAAGGCAGTTTTACGCCACACCCAATTGATAATGTGTATTTTTTTGTGAAATCTCATGGTTTATTTAAACTATACAGCTCTTTTTCTGTGATATAAACATGTCAAAAACTGAAGCAAAAATTTTTGGTCTGTGTTTAAATGTATGCAAATGATGGAGGAGACAGGGTGGAGTGTTGTGCTCTTGCATGTGTGCTCATGCTAAGGGTTTATTAAGGGAGTATGCAACCTTGTTGAAAAATCAGAAATACAAACGAAACTGTAGGTGTGGCTCATTTCCGATCAATCACTGTTTACTCAATCAAAACATGTCTTAAAATGTGCTCGAAAACAAACCGTTTTTACCTTTCAGAGACAGCAGCTGAAGAAACAGAAATTTGTTGTGAACGGTGTCTTCGAAATTCAATGGAACTTTAAGTTTTCACCATTTTCCTGTCAATTATCTTCACCAACATCTTTTAAAGATTTAAAAAGTCCCAGATAAAGGATCAAAAAAATTAGTTATTAACACTTCAACAGAGCTTAGCAACAAAATTGTTCTGAAGGATCAACAAATGCATAACTTCTGGTCGTTTTTTTAAGCATATGAACGTCATACATGGGGCTATATTGTGAAATGTTATACACTTTCCTTTAAAACGGTCTTTTTTGTGATCTACAAAAACTTATTCAGACTTATATATAAATATTGGCAAGAAATCCAACATGAAATGATGTGTTTCGTCAGTTTGAACTTTTAAAACTGCTATATTTTATAAAGGGACTCATGAGCGAATCCACTGCAAAACTTTACCGTTATACGGCTAAAAATTGCGTATTTTGCATAGCGACTTTTCACAATTTAATTACCGTTTCTGTCATATATTCATCATATGAAAACTAACATACGATTGTTACACAACTGTAAACGTTTGTAAATGACAAATATTACCGTATTTGAGGTTTCTATGGAAACAATCTTTGTTAAACAACCAAATATGCGAGCGCACATGGTGCATGTCGGGAAATCTGTCTCAAGCACACAAGATTTGAAGTTTGTTGAAAAACTACGACAAGTGAAAAATTATGCTTAAACCTTTTTTATCAAATGGATGACCTTTTAAGATCTAAAATTTAAATTCTAAACTCAGTAAGACTTTGAAAACAAGGTTTTATATTTTAACAGAAAACGCTGTTTTATTTAACTTATATATTACATATGACAAAGTCAGAAGAACACAGCCTTGGTTTGAGACAGAAACAAAAGGAAGTGGAATAAGAGAATAGGTTGTAAGAAAGGAGCGCTGAACATAAGCTAGCATCTCCAAACTAAAGAGCTTGTGACTTCCTGGTTGTGATCCATTTCCTGTTTGTGATGTATTTCCTGTCCTGTCTCAAAAATCAATCAAAATATAGGAATATAAGTATTTTTGCTGTTAAAGTAGAACAAAGTCAATGCTCTAACCCTAAATGTAACACGCAGAACACGAAAAGTAGTCCTTCACAGCTTTGTATACGTAATGTTTTAGTGTTGCATGCAAATCTTTGTACAGGAGGCCCCTGGTCTCAACCAATCAGGTTTAATTGTTTAGAAAAAAACAACAACACACAGACACACGTTTCTCATATTCAATTCATTTACTAGTAAAATGGTTCATTACATAATAGGCACATTGGGTAAATCCCCACTCCCCTCAAGAAAAAAACGTATGTCCATGGCCTAATTTCCTGCAAAATATAATAGAAATCAAGTCTTGATGTGCTACTAATAGAAATAATTGTTAATTTAGTGGCAAAGTTAGCTTTGTGTTTTGTAGGAAACACACAGCTCCGTGCGAGGAAAGGCCAAACACAACCACACGTGTACGAACACTGAGAACAAATCACAGATTTCATTCTCAATGAACCCAGGCACTGAATGTCTATAAATAACATTAATGTAAACAAGGAATAAACGTAACTTTCAAAGAAAGCTTCAGATATTTCAAGGATGAGAATTACGTTATTTAATCAGGTTTTACAGCTTTCTGATGAGGATTTAAGATAAAATGGGCTTAAACACAGAAGCTGGCATGCAGATTCCACCAGCAGCACCATTGATCAAAGGCCCTCAGATGAAAATCCATTGTGCAGCTGACTTAAGACATGCATTTAATTTGCTGAAATCACCGGCGAAGGAGAATTTCAAAGCAAATGGATCTAAAATAGAGTTTTATAAAGTAAATAGGAAGGCATCTTTGGCTACAAAGGATAAGATAGCCCAGACTTTTGAAGAATCTCTGCATTCACAGTATTCCTGAGCCGTTTAAAATATTATGTTTTGTAATTTAACAGTTCCTCTCAGTTCATACAATTGTAACAGGAGATGAATAATTTATGCCTCACCGTAGTAAACGTGCAAACAACCGGCACCTACGGGAACAATGGAGAATTTGTGATTGTGAAAGGTGGTGATTTACGAAGAAAGATGAGATTTAAAATTAACTTTCATCAGTGTCATTGTGCTTCTGTTCCTACTAAGAGGAGAAAGGGGAATTTGATGCCCAATCAACACCAGCGTAAGCATTTCTCTCTACAGCGAGATACAGAACGCGTAAACTATCAGAGCACGTCTGTCCGGAAAGAAAGCCAGAGGTGCAATAATCCCTTTCAGCCAGCAGAGGGCTGGATCTGTGCATGAACACGGTCACAAGGCTTCCAGTGGGCCAAAAATGTTACAATTCAAAAAAGTGGAAGAGGCCGCAGTCACATGACTTCACAGGAGACTCCGAGGCACCCCTGCTTCCGGTCTTCTCTGCTGTTGAGCTTTTTCATGCGATAATGGCGGATCTCACGAACAAGCGTGTAAAAGGCATCCTCGACTCCCTGCAAAATGTGCATTAAAACATGTTTTAGAGATGTGCAAACAAATTATGCAATTATGGAACACGTGCACAAAGATTCTGTAGGATTATAGTCAGCTGCATAAATCAAGCTGCTAGTGGGAGTACTGCTAGTCCCTACGAAACAGAAACAGCCATGTAGGAGGCTTAACACTTGGAGCGGTCGAGGAAGATTGAGCACAGGGACACAAGGTAGTTATACGACATACAAGCAAACAATTATTCATCATAGAATACCATCGGGAAGGCCCAAAATGTATCCTTCAGCAGGACAATGACGGCAAACATACAGTCCTTAAAGTCAAGTTTCAGCATAAAGAAAAACAAAAAGTACTGGATCACATGAAGAGAATGTGAGAAAGCTACAGCCAGTGGAGAGACAGGAAGTGAGGAAGCTGGTGATTCGAACTCGAGGTCACCCAGCGCACCCCTGCAGCAAAGGAACCCGATCCACTACACCAGGAACTTTGACGACGCTTCCATTTGTGAGCGTTCTTTCAAAAGCACAGTATTGTAAATTCTTGAGATCGTAACTCACTCAATACAACAATTTCCCAAGTATTTCAACAGCTCTCCATCACATGAAATACAACATTTTTTTCCCAGAACTTCCACTTTGAGGGTCTTTTTTTTATTTCCCATCTGTATGCATAAAAATTGGCTCCTAGATCGCCGCTTACCTGTCGGGTCTTGGCAGAAGTTTCCACAAACTCTATTCCGTAGCTTCTGGCGAGTTCCTGTGCTTGCTTTGTGTCTACAGTCCTGGCCAAATCACATTTGTTCCCCACCAGAACCATGGGGAAGTCGTCAGAGTCCTTCACACGCTTGATCTGCTCTCTGAAATTTACAACACAGAACAATACTTTAAAAAAAAAAGTGCATGTTCCAAATGCATCTTTATATTTTGACAAATAAAAAACAAAGCTCTTTGGTTGAAGTGGCAATGATGAAATGATGATGTGTGCATACTACTCAATTAACACTTGAACAAGAACAAATTTGTACAGTCTCGCCTCCTAGACTGTTCGAGCTACAACCACCAAACTTCGGCGAGACTGATTCGGGTTGCTATATCTTTTCAAACTGGTACCACAAAAGGATTTGCACATTTTCCATAAATTTAATTACTTTTATATGATGTTATATCATGCATGCATGCATAATTACCTTTTTTCTATCCAGACAAACAATTATTTATAAAGAAAAAAAAAAAAAAAAAACACTCATTTTCCAGGGGGGGTTCCCAAACTTTTGCATCTCCTCCAAGACCATTTGAACTACAGCCACCAAACTTGGCCAAAACATCCTCACTGGTCTAGCTCAGGTTGCTATATCTTTTCAAACTGGTTCCCCTAAAGGAACTCTGGGAAAGCTGTGAAACTTTCCATTGTCATTAGGTTATCACAAATTGTAATAGACTTTTTTTTGGCTGTGAAAGTGGATAACTTACAGTAGACTGAAGTCATAGACTGCTACTGAAATAAATGTTTATTTTATGAACAGTAAAGGCCATTAAACAATATTTTTATTATTATCAGTAGACAGAATGGTCTGTTATCTGACAATGGCAGTTTTTTCATAAATTCTTGAATGTCTCTGACCCATTATGACTTACTTTTTCACTAGTTTTACAAAAGGATGCTCTGCTGAGTCACAGTTTACGCCATATTCAGTGGTTTTGTGGGATCATTTGCCCTAAAATGACTTCCCTAAATGTTTTATATGGTTATTTTTATTGTATTTTATTTATTTGTTTTTATTGCACTTTAATTTGCAAAGTTGTTTCCTTAATTAAAAACAACCAAGTTAAATTGATTTAAAAAAATAATAATAAATTGCTGTGAAACTTTCCATTATCATTAGGTTATCGTTGTGGAGGTTATCAAGAACAGACCGATATCTGTGCAAACATATTTGAAAGGATTCAATATTGTCCTTGGAAATGGAAATATTGTCAAGATGAAACGGTTTGTTTATGTTAATCATACAAACAAATTTACAGCTCCTTAGCAACCAAATTTTCTGGACCAGCTCAGCTTTGGTAAACGATAAAGACATGCGGGTTGGTTTATATTAAGGTTGGGCACTTTTGGATGTGGTGGGCTGGGGGAGTTTATGAAAATATGAAAGACTCTGTGGCAAATGTAAAGTCTGTTGTGTGATGAGCTAGAGGAGCCCATCATCGTTGCCAGGTGAAACTCATTTGGCTGACACGCTTGCTAGCTGCGTGTTATGAGGTGGCGCGCATTTAGAGGCAACAAGCAGCCGAGAAAGGGGTCACATTGTTCGCTCCCCACTCATAGTGGCACGGGATACTTGATATGTTGTCACTGACTCCTCTATAGCAACAAAAAAAAAAAATCCACCTTAGAAACCATCCTTTTAAAAGTCTGATGCCCTCATACAAAAGGCAGCTTCAAAAATTCTACTTCTGACCAACAAACCTCTCTCTTCTCTGTCTCACAGACCCAATCACCAGATCCATAGCTGCCTAAATCTTCCATCAGCTCACATCCATTCAGCTCTAGCCATGTGGAGCCTACTGGTTTCCTATAGGCTGATTTCTACCTTGCATCACTCACCATTTGCCACAAAGTGCCCTTGAGAGCCTTGAAAGCTGCTCTCAATTAAATATATTATTATTTCAGTCTCTCAGACCTGTACAGATGCACATCAGCGAAGGATTTGCTGTTGTTGATGGCAAAAACGCAGAGGAAGCCCTCCCCGGTTCTCATGTACTGGTCTCTCATTGCACTGTACTCTTCCTGCCCTGCAGTGTCCAGGATGTCCAGCAGACACGTCTCTCCTTTAATCACCACCTGTATCCTGTAGGAGTCCTGCAGAGACCACACTCTTGTAGAATCGAGGCGCACATAGTATGGAAGTGGCAAATTAAAATTTTGAAAGCAGAACGGATGATAATTTTAAAACGCATCCAATAAGAAACCAGTTTAACAGTGGTTTAGTTAAAACGATGAGAAAGCCACTGGTACCTCGATGGTTGGGTCATATTCTTCCACAAAGTAGTTCTGGATGAGCTGGATTGTTAGAGCACTCTTGCCAACACCTCCAGCTCCTACAACCACCAACTTATACTCAGTCATCCTTCAGTGCTGAGAGGGAACGCCCCTGTGATGACACCAACACATTGTTATTAATTTTATATATATAGTATTCCCTTTGTCCTAAGTATTCAGACCATTTTGCTGTGACACTCAGATGCTTCCACTTCTTCTGATCATACTTGAGAGGGTTCTAACCTTCATTTGAATCCAGCTGTGTTTGATTAAACTGATTGGACTTGATTAGGCAAGCCACACACCTATCTATATAAGACCTCACAGCTTGGAGACTGTGGCAAGGTTCAGGTCTGGCCAAGGTTAAAAAAAAAGTATGCTGCACGTAAGGTTCCTAAAAGCACAGGGGCCTCCATAATATTTAAACTAAAGGCTTTTGAGATGACCAGAGCCCTTCTTAGAACTGGCCACTGAGCTATCGGGGGAGGAGAGCCTTAGTGAGAGGGTTAAAGATACAATCAGAGATAGGAGAATGTTGTAGACCTCTGCAAACCTCTACTAGTCAAAGTGGCCTAACAGGAGCCTATCCTCATCGCAAGACATACATGGAACCCCCTTTTGGGCTTTGCTAAAACACTTAAAGGACCCCAAGAATGTAAAAAATAAGATCCTCTGCCATTACAAGACATTTTGTATTTACCGTATTTTTCGGCTCATAAGACGCACTTTTTCTTCCCCAAAACTGAGGCGGAAAAGTTGGTGCGTCTTATGAAGCGAATGCAAACCGCCGCGAAGTCCGGTAACGGCCGTATGAGAGGTGTAAGAGCTCCGGAGCTCCGGAGCTAGGCCGAAGCCACGGCCATATTTGTTTACCAAGCGCTGCGCGCTGACGTCATCGCCCATCTCTGCCATTGCGTGGACGTAACGAAAACGGGGGAAAAAACTACATTTCCCACAATGCCTTTGGCATCCGCATCCATACTTACGTCACGAGCGAAACTACAGAGATCAACTGCTGTGTCTCACAACGTAAGTGTAAGTCTCTTGCACTTGAGTGATCCCTCACGCTACAAACCCGTTTTCTCACGCTAAAATACATTTCATGTTGTGAAATGGGCACAGCTCATAGTTTGTCTGCTATGTTTTTTGAGCCTGACGATAAGATGATGATCGATAAGCATCGTCTTCAGTCTGTGAGGGTTTTATTTCCGCTAAACATTCACTTGGACAGTTTCACAATCTTGGACAGTTTGATCCTTTATTAATGGAGTTATTTCAAAAGGATTTATATTAGAACAAAAAGCATACGCTTGTTTCCAGCGCTCTCTGTCTCTCTCTCTCTCTCTCTCTCTCTCTCTCTCTGCGCGCGCTCGCGTGAGGTAAACAAAACGCTCTTAATGACTGAAACTCTTCTTTCCACACATGTACATACGAGATAACAAACGTAAGTAACGTGTTCTGCAATTAGGGAGTGTTTGTTTAAAGGGGGCTCGACTAAAAAAGTTTGAGAACCACTGTATTATTACTAATGTAGTGACAATGTTACTAGCTATTATTAGTAATGTAGTGACAATGTTACTAGCTATTATTAGTAATGTGGTGACAATGTTACTAGCTATTATTAGTAATGTGGTGACAATGTTACTAGCTATTATTAGAAATGTGGTGACAATGTTAATAGCTATTATTAGTAATGTAAAGACAATGTTACTGGCTATTATTAGTAATGTGGTGACAATGTTACTGGCTATTATTAGTAATGTAGTGACAATGTTACTGGCTATTATTAGCAATGTAGTGACAATGTTACTAGCTATTATTAGTAATGTAGTGACAATGTTACTGGCTATTATTAGTAATGTAGTGACAATGTTACTAGCTACCATTAGTAATGTAGTGACAATGTTACTGGCTATTATTAGTAATGTAGTGACAATGTTACTGGCTATTATTAGTAATGTAGTGACAATGTTACTGGCTATTATTAGTAATGTAGTGAAAATGTTACTAGCTATTATTAGTAATGTAGCGACAATGTTACTGGCTATTATTAGTAATGTAGTGACAATGTTACTGGCTATTATTAGTAATGTAGTGACAATGTTACTAGCTATTATTAGTAATGTAGTGACAATGTTACTGGCTATTATTAGTAATGTAGTGACAATGTTTACTAGCTATTATTAGTAATGTAGTGACAATGTTACTGGCTATTATTAGTAATGTAGTGACAATGTTAATGGCTATTATTAGTAATGTGGTGACAATGTTACTGGCTATTATTAGTAACGTAGTGACAATGTTACTAGCTATTATTAGTAATGTAGTGACAATGTTACTAGCTATTATTAGTAATGTGGTGACAATGTCACTGGCTATTATTAGTAATGTAGTGACAATGTTACTAGCTATTATTAGTAATGTAGTGAAAATGTTACTGGCTATTATTAGTAATGTAGTGACAATGTTACTAGCTAATATTAGTAATGTAGTGACAATGTTACTAGCTATTATTAGTAATGTGGTGACAATGTTACTGGCTATTATTAGTAATGTAGTGACAATGTTACTAGCTATTATTAGTAATGTGGTGACAATGTTACTGGCTATTATTACTAATGTATTATTACTAATCTTACTAGCCATTATTAGTAATGTAGTGACAATGTTACTAGCTATTATTAGTAATGTAGTGACAATGTTACTGGCTATTATTAGTAATGCAGTGACAATGTTACTGGCTATTATTAGCAATGTAGTGACAATGTTACTGGCTATTATTAGTAATGTAGTGACAATGTTACTGGCTATTATTAGTAATGTAGTGACAATCTTACTGGCTATTATTAGTAATGTAGTGACAATGTTACCGGCTATTATTAGTAATGTAGTGACAATGTTACCGGCTATTATTAGTAATGTAGTGACAATGTTACCAGCTATTATTAGTAATGTAGTGACAATGTTACCAGCTATTATTAGTAATGTAGTGACAATGTTACTAGCTATTATTAGTAATGTGGTGACAATGTTACTGGCTATTATTAGTGATGTAGTGACAATGTTACTGGCTATTATTAGTAATGCAGTGACAATGTTACTGGCTATTATTAGTAATGTAGTGACAATGTTACTAGCCATTATTAGTAATGTAGTGACAATGTTAGTAGCTATTATTAGTAATGTAGTGACAATGTTACTGGCTATTATTAGTAATGTAGAGACAATGTTACCGGCTATTATTAGTAATGTAGTGACAATGT
>SRMA01026555.1:0-181240 GCA_007224835.1 Danionella cerebrum | reverse complement strand
ATGTAGTGACAATGTTACTGGCTATTATTAGTAATGTAGTGACAATGTTACTGGCTATTATTAGTAATGTAGTGACAATGTTACTAGCTATTATTAGTAATGAAGTGACAATGTTACTGGCTATTATTAGTAATGTAGTGACAATGTTACTGGCTATTATTAGTAATGTGGTGACAATGTTACTAGCTATTATTAGTAATGTAGTGACAATGTTACTAGCTATTATTAGTAATGTAGTGACAATGTTACAGGCTATTATTAGTAATGTAGTGACAATGTTACTGGCTATTATTAGTAATGTAGTGACAATGTTACTGGCTATTATTAGTAATGTAGTGCCAATGTTACAGGCTATTATTAGTAATGTAGTGACAATGTTACTGGCTATTATTAGTAATGTAGTGACAATGTTACTAGCTATTATTAGTAATGTAGTGACAATGTTACTGGCTATTATTAGTAATGTAGTGACAATGTTACTGGCTATTATTAGTAATGACAATGTTACTGGCTATTATTAGTAATGTAGTGACAATGTTACTGGCTATTATTAGTAATGTAGTGACAATGTTACTAGTCATTATTAGTAATGTAGTGACAATGTTACTGGCTATTATTAGTAATGTAGTGACAATGTTACTGGCTATTATTAGTAATGTGGTGACAATGTTACTGGCCATTATTAGTAATGTAGTGACAATGTTACTGGCCATTATTAGTAATGTAGTGACAATGTTACTAGCTATTATTAGTAATGTAGTGACAATGTTACTGGCTATTATTAGTAATGTAGTGACAATGTTACTGGCCATTATTAGTAATGTAGTGACAATGTTACTGGCCATTATTAGTAATGTAGTGACAATGTTACTGGCTATTATTAGTAATGTAGTGACAATGTTACTGGCTATTATTAGTAATGTAGTGACAATGTTACTGGCTATTATTAGTAATGTAGTGACAATGTTACTGGCTATTATTAGTAATGAGTGACAATGTTACTGGCTATTATTAGTAATGTAGTGACAATGTTACTGGCTATTATTAGTAATGTAGTGACAATGTTACTGGCTATTATTAGTAATGTAGGCAATGTTGCACTGGAACAGTGATGGTGATAACGAATGGTGGACTTTAGAGTGATGAGTGGGGGCAAAGAAAAACATTACAGCCTTTTTTTTGTTACTTTTACTGTTTACTGTCTGTTCATGTTACATGTTTGGCTGTTAACTTTTACACAGTTGATATAAAATATTTTACAACAGTATTTGGTTCAGAATCTTTTTTTTCTGGATTTTCCTCTTTAAAAATTGGGTGCTTCTTATGTGCCGGTGCGTCTTATGAGCCGAAAAATACGGTAATTCTGACCAGACTCTGCTCATCACCTTCACCAACTGTGAAGTATGGTGGTGGCAGCACCACGCTGTGGGGGACAGGACGACTGACTGCAGTCATGGAAAAGGATATCCTGGATGAAAATGTGCTCCAGAGTGCTCAGGACCTCAGGCTGAAGACTTACCTTCCAGCAAGAAAGTGACCAACTGAGCATCTCTGGAGAGACCTAAAAATGGCTACCCAGAGAACTGGAGAGGATCTGCCAAGAGGAATTGCACAGGACCCCAAATTCAGGTGTCAAATTATGCATCTTTCCAGAAAAGACCATCAAAAGGTGCTTCTAATAAAGACAGAGCAACTGGCATGAATCTGCAAAAAATATGAACAATTCTGTGTTTTCTGCCGATGTGGAATGCATAAAAAATACATACTCCACAAGGATTTTTTATATTTCTCTACTGTAATTTCAGCACTGAAATCAATAACTGTCTAAGAAAGCATACCCTCTTGGCAAACATAACCCCTGCAGTCTATTTATAGAGCAGCTAAATGTCAAAGTCACTCTCAGAGTTCAGGCAGGAAAATACATGAACCTGGAAGCAGAGCAAAGGTCACTGACCCCTGAGCATTACATCACGGTAAACAGTCATTTGGTAAAATCAGAAGTGAAGCACTGTAAAGGAAACAAACAAACAAAACTCAGAGTCCTAGGTTTATGGGGGGAATTTTAATGGCAAGCTTTGTTTCTAAGCAAGAATGATTTTCATACAAACAAATTCAACTGATCTGAACCAAACCACGGAGGAGACAGGGAGAGGTAGTGAATGAGTGGTGCTTCTGTGTCGTGGTTTGTGGCTGCTTGATCATTTAATCCAATTATTAAGCACACAGTCCTAGTTTATGCATGGTAAAATATTCCTATTGAACTTTTCTTGAGGATGTGCATGTTGGTCTCAAAGCAGTGGTTGCTTTGGCAAACACCCCCCCCCCCTAAACTAGGACTATGTACCTCATAATTTCACATAGTATCAGCTTTTAAAAGGAAGGGAATTGAAAATGGTCCTGGGGAAATCTGAACGATCTCAGGTTCTGAATGTTGATTACTTTTCAATTGGCCCTAGGAGGGGTATTCTTTTTTTTTTTCTTTTTTAGTTTTTCCATACATGATGGTTTCTGATTTAGCCCTGGTGCACAACCATCATAATCCGATCTCTGGAGATGTTAGGATTCAAGAGACACTCCCAATAGGATTTAAGTTCACTTTGGTTAGGCTAATAATCAAGTACATTCTACTGATTATTTGGCATATTGGTTGTGTGCTTTTACTCATTTTCCTTGTAAAAATAGACCATTGCCTAGTCTGAAGTACATGGTGCTTTGGAACAGGTTCTCATCGAGAATATCTCTGTAGATTGTTCATATTAACCTCTATCCTGCCTAGTCTCCCAGATGCTGCTGACCCCACACAACATGACGCTACCACAAGTGATTAATTTACCCCTTCCACCCTGACTACCATTTTTAGATGAGTGTCGGCATAGGAAAACAGGCATAAGCACAGGAACCAAAGTGCCATTATTTTAGATGCATGTTTAACATTTAAATGTAAAAAAATGGGGCATTTTTACCTCTGTAGTTAACATGTACCCAATTTAAAGTTAATAAAGTGTACTCTTTATCTTAAATATACATACATTTTACAGTTACAATTTTTAAAAAGCCATTTATTCTTACAATTTGTAAACATATGGTTCGGTATATTGGTAAAAAAAAAACAATATGCTCTAAGAGTGTCCATATCTGTAATTGACAAAATCACGTGTTCCTTTAAATTATAAGTAAGATTCTGATTATTTTTCTGTGAAAACCCCATTTCATAGCTATTAAATTTGTGTTTTTACTTTGTAAAACTAATAACAGATTTATTATTTAAATTCCGCCAAGTTTTGTTAAGTATATTTACCGCATTTTAATGTGCAGTTGCACTGCTCTTGACTTGTGAACTGCTCCACCTAGTGGTGAAACGCAGAAAACGCTTAGTTTAAGTTGAAATAGATTTATAATAAACGCAGTTTGAATATCATTAATACATCAGTTTAACACACACAAAAAAATAAGTGTTTTGACGGAAAATACAAAGTACAAGACATGGATTTCATCTGGAACTAAACCGTTGCAGCATTGTGCCTCATAGGTGTGTCTGCAGAAAGCGCAAGCCTTATCGTCGTACAATGGAGGAAATTAGTTGTTTAAAGTGATTCACAATCGAAACACACTTGTTAATATTTGATTAATATTCGTGAAAGGTTACCAATGTTAAGATGAGATTTTTTAGGCGTGGAAAAGGAAACTCACCGCTTACACTGCAGTTCTGCGACCTCTGACTGGTCTGATCAACAGTACTCAAGTCACTTAAACGTCGTCAGGAATTTTTGTTATCTGTGCAAAACGCAACAGCTTGAGCGGACGAATTCAGATTTTCCACCGTTTTACCAAGTCTATGTAAAGTTTTGAATAAGACTTAGAACAGCCTACTTCTTCTTCCACCAGAACCTGCATTTCCGGCCTCACGTTCAAAGTAAAAGTCCCTTCGGATCGGTTGTGATTAAGTTTAAAAAGATTCAACGTGATTAAAATATAAACCAAATAAATCATCGCCCTCAGGAAATCCATGCTTTTAACTGAAGATTTTAGTTTTAGAAATCATTTCACAAATGAAAACGGCTATAAAACAAGAGCAGAAACCTTAGCGCATGTAAATAAAAAAAAAAAAAAAATATATATATATATATATTTAGTATAATATACAATTTAAATAACAGTATAAAATCTAATCCTTTGGTGCTTTTCAAAATAAATTGTACTCAGCTAAGTGTTAACGTTGTTTATTTATACAATTAGTTGTGGATTTATTTATCAAAGGATATATTTGTTTAAACTTCTATTGAAATACTTTTTACAAATTTATTTATGCATATATTTGTACTTTTATTTATTTATCCAAAAAACTATTTTTGCCCTGCATAAGAAAATATACCTATTTAATATAAAAATGCATTTATTCTTTTATTCAATTATTACTTTATTTAATCATTTACATACCTATTTATTCTGGCATTTATTTCTACTTTTATTAATTTGTTTATACTCATTTTGGTCCTTAATAAGTTAACATACTTTCTAACATAAAAACGTATCCATTCTTTAATTCAGTTATTTAAATTAGTATTTTATTCAGCCAAGTATATTATTCTTGCCTTTATTTCTGCTTTCAAACATTTAAATTTTTCCCTCGTTGTTTTTGGTCCTCCATAAGTAAATTTACTTCTTTAAAATAAAAATGTGTTTATTCTTTTATTTCATTGTTATTTTTTAATAATGTATATATTTATTTCTGCATTTATTTCTACTTTTGTTAATTTAAACGTTTATTTTGGTCCACTATACATTTCTTTAATATAACAAAGAAAACAAATATTCTGTCCAATGTATTCTGCTTTAGATTCAAACACTATTATAAGTCCCTTTCAACATTATGAAACAAAGTCATAAACAATAAACATAATTACAAAACGTTTACCATACATAAAGGTAAGTTCTAAACACAGAAGTAGCTATAATATAATTATAATATTTTAAAAACAGTAACATTAAGACTGATTATATGTACAAAAGTCACAGTTATATGCAGTGGCTGTACAGCTTGAAAACGATTATAAAATATAAACAACTAGCATGTGAACAATTACAATATTTCACATTTTTCTTTTTCCAAGATCAAAACATTCGAGGAATTTTGTGAGTAAACTGGATTTGAATGACTCTTGCTGTAACATACAGAGCAAATATGTGTCGAATATGTGACAAATACTGAAAGCAGATGTTACTATGAAGAATCTGCTTTCTCATGGATAGCAATCATATGAGACACGTAAACCAAAAGATTCAATGTTTGTCACGTCACCCCAGTCTTTCGTACATTTAAATAACGTGTAACATAACTGCAAATATATATATATCCTATATATCAGTTTAAGGGTTTAAACCAAGTCTCTCAGGTTGATGTAGTGAAATGTTTACCAACAACATGTTATTGAACTTCAATGAAAGGGAATGATTTAAAACAAGCAGAAGGCTAACATTTAATATAAGTTTAGTCTTAAATTATATTAAAACTAAAGACTCTGTATTGTTTTCTGGCGCTTCAAGTGCGCTGTGGCCGATAATAGAAACTCAGCTTTATGAAATAACCCTGATTTGAAGTGAACACTGATTTTTCTTGACAGGTGTTGGTGATCAAAGCTGTTCAGATGACTGTCACGACTGGAAGAGCTCAGGTGCAGGACTGGGAGCATAAGAGAGAAAACAGACGATAGTATTGGGGAGCCCCAGCTGAGTGAACACCCCGAGCGCTCTTCTCCCGAGGGTTTTTCTCAGGGTGATTCTGCACAGCTGCTGTAGACTCAGAGGAGTGGCTGAAGCACAGAAAACACAAGATGATATCACTGTTACATTAGGAATCGTTTGAAAAGAAACAAAGGGGACTTTAATCCTGCGGTTGCAGGTAGTACAAGGGTGTTTTTTAGTGAATTTATGCAGAATCTGATTCTACTTAGCCCAGCATATACCCTTTAAAAAGTATGAATTTCATCAGTAGCTCAACGAATGAGTTTTTACAAAGTTTTCACTTATTTAACATGAAAATCTTTAAAAACACATTTAGTGGCAAATTATGGTTAAAAAAACAAGTGCTTGGTCAATGACAAAATAGCAATACTTTATACAGCCTTCTTTGGAAATGACAGAGGTCAACGTTATATGTAAGTCTGCAGATCTCTAAAGCTGGGGCTGTCGCTAGGCAACAAAGACTTTTAACTTGCTCCAAAGACTTGAGATTTGTAGTCAGTCACTCTAGGAGCTTTAAATTCCTCTTAAAAAGCGTGTAAGTGTGTTTAGGATCATTGTCATGCTGAAAAATTGGTTGTAGGGGACCAAATATTTATTTTATGGAGGAATTGACTAATTAATTACGAAAAAAAAATTGATTTTCAGATTTTTCTTATTTTGTCTCTCATAATCGAGGAATGCATTTAATATAAACTACAGTTTGTACAATGTACAATTAGGGATTGGCGATTGGATTTTGCCTCACTGTAGCACGTCATGCACATGACAAATGACAAAAAGGGGCTTAATATAACTACCAACAACACTACACCAATGTCACAACTCCTTAGAATATAAGAGATTATTACCAGACTTCGATGAGTCATATTTAAAAGTTTAAACAGTAAAAACTATTTTTGAAAGTTGAAGTGTTCAAATCATCTTAAACGAAGGAAGGCGTCATTTCATGATGTATTGCTGCCTTAAAAATGTCATTACTGTGTCGAAACTTAGAAAGTGAGCACACAAGCTTACCTTCGTAAAACTGGAGGCACAGTGCGGATGCTGAGCCGGGTCTGGTGTACTGGATGGGTCTTTTGCCAAGGTTGTCTCTGGAGAAAATGTTTCCTCCGAATTCTATCAAAAGCTCTATGAGCTCCAGGTTTTTCACTCTAGCGGCATGATGAAGAGCCGTCTCGTGCAGTTTAGCCGCATTTACATTTGCACCTAAAAGCAAAGCAACCGAGTTACAGAATAAATCTCAGGAAACATATTCTCTGAAGTTCAGTGTTTCCCCTACCATTAAATAGGAGTGGCACCACCCCCAAAAGACTCACAACCCATTCCTAACATACCTCTACCCCGACTACCACCAGCCCATCCCCAAGAAAAGATATTTTATTGTGAATAATCTACATGCTGCTTTCGCATGCACTGTGATATGGCATCCAGTAATGTTTAAAAAGTTATTCAGATAATTGCTCACTCGTGCAAATTCTACAAATCACATCAGAGGTAATTTTCCTCTTGGGCCTAACATTTTTAGGCCCAACTGTTAAAGCTCTGTCTAATAAATTTCACCTAACAGTACAGGTAGCTCCAGTTCGGTTGGTTCACTTATAATACCAATCCGCCGTTATTTGTAACCATAGTAACTCACAGCTTCTGTAAAAATTCCGTTATTAGGGCAGCAGCAAACTTTTACAGATTTGCTGAACTAGAATCATTAGACACATACCATAATTTATTATTCAAAAGCCTCATTTGAGGAGCCCTGCTGGTCTCTAAGCTGGACTGAGAGACACAAAACGTTGTCAGTAGTACATTTGAATGACTGAAGAGACACACTCTCTCTCGATTGATCTGGACATGAAAAACTCAACATTTTTTGTATAATTAAATACTTTAACTGAAGAACATGTTATTTTAGCATTATGAGAGCAAACCTAAGAAACCCGAGAATGCTGAAACTCACCTGCATTGAGCAGAACTTTGACGCAGTCGAGATGCTGTCGGGCACATGCCACATGCAGAGGAGTGCCAAAGTGACAGTCGTGAGCTTCCATGAACGCCCCTTCATCAATCATGAGCTGAACACATTTAAAGTTGCCTAACAAAAAAAAAAAGAAAAAGAGTACATAAACTAGAGGGCTAAAGTTTGTGCACAAACTTTGATGATGGCTTGTAAAAGTGTCGTTAAGAAAAAAAAACTAAGACAAAAAAATTGTATTTAGTAAAACTAAGTTCAAAAAATGTGGTTGCTAGGGTAAACAGATTGGTTGCTATGGAGGAATTAGTGACCATATAATATTGCCTTTGTTACTGTACGTTATATAAACCAAACTCCATGTCTCTACCATTCACCAAAGCTAAGATAAAGTTCCTAAAATGCGGTTGCTAGGGTAAACAGTTGGTTGCTAAGGAGGCCCAGTGACAATATAATATTGCCTTTGTCACTGTAAGTTTATACATCAACCCCCATGTCTCAATCATTTACCAAAGGTAAGACATAATTCAGAAAAAGTGGTTGCTAGGGTAAACAATGTTGGAACCTGAGCTTAAAAACATTCAGAGACACGAGCAGCTTACGTTTAAACCTGCAGTGGATTGGTTAGGATTTAATTCTGCAAATAGTTGTCTTGAATGCAAAACAACTGCATGGAACACACACCAGTCAACTCATCGCAAATGTGTTTGAAAACATGCTTCAGACATTGGGAATATTTCCAGACCACGGACATTACTGCACCTGCTCTAACGCCATCTTCAGGCAGGGAGCGTCATTGCATCAATATTTCCCTGATCTAGACGAAAAGCACCCTGCTGAAAAGCCACCCAAAGTTTCATGCGAAACTTGATTGTGTAGAAGCCTTTAGCGATTGCTGTTCACTCACTAAATTATTACAACAGCAATAAAAACAAACGTAGCAAAGTGTGAAAGGAAGCTTCAGAGCACTCACCACCCATGCAGGCTTCATGCAGTGGTGAGAAGGTGAAGAGCGGCGGGTTCACCGTAGCTCCTCGTTCAATCAACAGCTTCACACACTCCAGACTTCCAGCAGCACATGCATCACACAGTGGAGTGCTACCATCAATGTTACGTGCATCCACCTGTCAATCATTTATATCAGCCAATCAAAACCCATGCACGGACCAACTCAGATTTCTGTCAGAATTAATAATGTCAAATCACTCGGAAATACAAATTTAGTTCGGAGAAGGCCCTTACATGAGCTCCAGCATCCAGGAGCAGCTTCACACACTGCGCGTGTCCCTGTATACAGGCCTCATGGAGTGGTGTTATTGAGTCCACAGCCACAATGTTGACAGAGGCTCCGTTCTCGATCAGTTTCTGGAGCTGCAAAACTCGTCCCTGAGCGGCAGCTTCGTGCACCGCAGAGCGATCCGTCCAGAAGCCCAAGCCATGAGCTGCAGGAGATACAGACAATTTTGATTTCCCTGGGTTTTGTACTCATCATCGTTACGCTGCTAGCGCAATGCTCTACCGACTGAGCTTCAAGGTTTACATGCAAATAATGCATTTTTATTGTGTTGGTTTGTAAAAGGTATCTCCTCCCAGACTGTTCGAACTACAGGGACCAAACTTTGCAATAACATACAAACTAGTCTCACTCCGGTTCCTATATCTTTTCAGACTGTTTCAGAATCGCTCAAAAGGGATTCTGAGAAATCTCTGAGCATTTCAGGAAATTTTCCATTGACTTTGAATGAGGTCAAACTTTGTAAAACTGTACCTCAAACTGAGAGACACATGATGGAAACTTCAAACGGACAACACTTGTGAAGGTTATCAGTCTGTGCAAGAACATAACAACCACTGTGCAAAAGTATTTGGTGTTAAATATTAACTATATACTAGCCAGTGACAACCGCAACAAAATATCTTTTTTATGTTATGTTAGTTTATGTTAATCCTAAAATGAGCTCTCTAGCAACCAAACGGTTTGAATTACCTTTGATGCTATTCACATGAAAGGGGCAATAATTTTGACCATTTTTAAAAATTTATTCTTGGTTATAGATCTATTTGTATACGTACACTACAGTATTTTGACTATTACGTTAAAACATATGTTTATAAAATAGTCTTTTTGTTAAACACCCCTTGGGAAACATGAAATAAAGTGCAATTTAACGGGGGGTCTAGTATTTTCGTCTTTAACTGTATGCTAAGCCCAATATGAGGAACAAAGCTAAAGGACAGAGTAAATGTAAACATGCAGCTGGGTACGTGTCTCCTGCAGCTGTTTGGACAATAAACATCTAGAAGCCACCAGGCCATGGTTTAAACTGTCTGATGGACTCAAACTGATCCAAGGCTTAGGAAAATTGTCATTGCTGAGCGATTCAAGGCCATACAGCAAGTGATCCCGACAAACTGCGTCATATATTAGCAACCTGGGGTCATCTAGACATACAACTTAGATGAGAGGCAAACTGAATGCTCTATTATGCATAGACATACATAACCCGACCTTCTAATCTGCATGTTTACTTACCGATATCCCCAAAGAGCGAAGGCCTTGCGCGAGTTATTTCAAACTCCATTCGTTACTTATATTCATATGAGATTAAAGAAGAATCTGTGTCACAAAAATATAAACTAAAGGAAGACATTTTCACTCATGGCTTGCACTCGACCTGCTTTGTGAATTAAGAAACAAGAGATTATTTGACGAATTAATGAGTTTATCCTTAAGAGGGCGCTATGTGGCTCAAAAGAACACAAATATGTTAAAATCCCGGATTTATTACACTATAAATCTGGCTTTAATAATGCACACTTATAAAGAATCGAACAGAGTATTATAAATGATTTATCACTTATTTTAAGGGGTTGTAAATTGAAGCAGTCAGGGTATCGATAGAGTAAACGCTTCTGATTGGTCCATTTTATTCAACGCTGAGAAAAATCCTCAGGCGACTTCCGCCTTTTATGCGCGGGAATTTTAAAGAAAAAGCGGGAACCAATTTTAATAATCAGTTGTTTGTTTTTTTAAGTCCTGCAGATAATTATACGAATTTACACTTTGATGTTGGCTTGTAACAGTGCCGTTTAAAAGTAATTTTATAAGCAAAATGGATTGGTTGGCAAGGTAGAATTTTTTATTCGTTATGAAGGACCCAGTGACACCATACCAATATGAGTGATGTAAACAACCCAGAGTCAATATGATTTTTCTTAGCTGAGATAGTGATATGCAAAAATGGTTGGCTATGATCAGTTTGGCTGCCAAGGTAAACAATTTGGTTGCTAGGGAAATGTTACTGATGTCCTAAAAGTATTTGTTATTGTGGTTAACACAAACAAAACCCCATGTTTCATCTTGAAGATGTTTTTGTTGCAGGTAATGACCACCCATAGGTCCACTTTCAAATCATTACTTCAGAAAATATTAAAGAGACAAAGCAGTAAAGCTCTTAGCCCCATTATTAATAAGAGTTTCTTAAAATTTGGTTTATTAAAAGTGCAAAGCATTGAAGTATAACTAACTGTTGTGATATGAAAACAAGTAGAGTAGCAGAAACCACCTACTTTTCGACATTTGGTACCATTCAACACGTTTTAGAACATTATAGGCTAATCACATAACAAATAAATATGTCATCCTTTGCAAACATTGATGTCTTACAAATTCTTCAAGCTTCTTCAAAAGTAAAATGGTCATGTTGCATGTTCCATTTGGGTCAACAATTCAAGTCATTAATTGGGCCGAAAGGATAAAACCACATACAGTTTAGGTCTCAGGTCCTTAGTACATAGTTTACACATGAAAAAGCAACAATTTAAAATTTATTTCACCCATTCATCTTCTAACAGCTTATTCCCTTTCGGGATCTGCTGGTCTTCCCAGTGCACGTTGGGCAACCCATCACAGGGCAACACACACATTCACACGTAAGAGGAAATTAGATTATTCAATTAACCAGATGTATGTTTTTGAGATTGTGGGAGAAACCCACACACGAGAACAAGCAAACTCCTCAAACCTCGAAAGGAGTGTTCCAAAACGAAGCACATTAAGTTTTAGAAATCTCCTGAGCTTAATTCTATGTAAAATCTGTGGAGGGAGCTGAAAGTTTGAGTTGAAACCTTACTGTCCTGGAGAGGAGAGGAGATCTGCAAATGTGTGCAAATCCAGTGCCAACTAGACGAAACATCAGACCTCTGAGAGTACAAACAAGGGTATGCCACTACATGCGGAGAGGGCGAATCAGAGCGAAACAGTTTCTAAAAGCAATTTCTGTAACGGTTGGTTGAAATAAACCCACCAATACATTTGTAAACTATATCTCCTGAGTGAGCAGCTTTGCAAAGACTGAAGCGTTTCTGTGCATCCCCCCAAACAAGTAAAGCAACCATCAAGGCTAAAATCATTCTCCATGTGTTCTATTCAAGCATCTAAACATCAGTGGTGCGAAGATTCTTGAGATCAAGAGGAAAGTCTGTGCTGCTGGGAGCGAGCTGAGGCTGCGAATGGTGCCGCTGTCGAGTATGAGCCGTGTTTGCGGACTGAGATACATCGCATCTTAGTGAAAGTGAAGGCAGAGAGCTGTATGCCCCTTCTCTCTCTCCTTCTTCTTTCAGGTGGTTCTCCTTACTGGGCACCGGGGTCCACGGCTGCCAGGAGTCTGCTGTGGAGCAGGACTTTGTGAGCTGAAGCTTCCTCTGTGTGGAGAAGACTTTGACGGAAGAGCGAGTCTGTCGATTTAATCGTAAGAATTTTAAAGAAACACTCACATGGATTTATCCCAGTTAATTTATTAAAGACCCCTTACCTTAGATGGTCCTCTAAAGTCTTGGATTTTTGAAGCAATGTCCTGGATCCAGCCTTCCATTTCTTCAGGGGAGTCTGTCTGAAGAAACATATACGCATTAAAAAAAAAAAAAGCGTGGGAAAAGTAAATATTCTTTATGCAGTTATACATTAATTATTATTTTTTTCTACAATGCTTTTCCATCAGATACATACCTGAAAAATTTGTTGTTTGTTTTTATAATATTATATTTGAGGAAAGTTATGAATAATGTTAAAATAAAGTTATAAATAATGAGATATAAACATGTTACAATATTATGTACACAATAAGATATCGCCAGAGACAGTCGGATCTTTCTCTCCCGCCGCCATCTTCCACACTAGCACCCGGGGGCTGTCACACCTGACTTGGTCAGTTCGATTCAAAAGGAACAATATATTTTCAGACTCGCACCTGTGTAATTACCAAAATATGACTTCAGACTTACCTGGATGTAGAAGGTTCTTGTGCTGGTGATGATTTCGAAAAGGTTATCACGAGAGAGTAAATCTCTATAAAATAAAGCACAATTCAAAATGACAAAAATGCAGAATCATCTACAACATAATATTATGTATGCACTTACCGGCCACTTTATTAGGTACACCTATCGCTACTCGTTAACGCAAATTTCTAATCAGTCAATCACACGCATTTAGGCATGGTAAAGATGATCTGCTGCAGTTCAAACTGAGCATTAGAATGATGTCAGAGGAGATTAGTCAGACTGGTTCGAGATAATGGAAAGGCAAAAGCAACTCAAATAACCACTCGTTACAGTCGAGAATCTATTGAGGCAATTATGGAGGCAAAAAGAGGTCCAACTCGGATCTAACAAGGTATATCTAATAAAGTGGCCGTAACGAAATATTGCAGATATCATTCTTCAATCCGTTGGGAAGAATAATGCTCTAAGTTTACTTCTAAAAGAAGCTTTCTTACCCTGATTTCACAAGACACTCATTAACTTTCAAAATGTCCCGCAATCGAATACTGCGCAGTGGTTCCTTGTCCTAAAACCAGAAAGAGGTTTCAGTGCAAATCTCCACGATTAATATCTTCAGGCGCCCTTTATAAGACATCGCTATTCTCACCATTTCAGATTTATAGTAGCTCACAGTTTGGTCATCTAGAATAAAAAAACGCCTTTTCCAGCTTTTCCGCTGCAAGAGAATAGATAGTAGTGATGACAAAATCGATCATTTCAATGTGTAACTGTGACGTTTTGATTGAAGTCTTGATGGAAATAGACACCAATAATTTGGTAAAAAATGCTAATCAAAGAATATTGAAGCATCTGCCTTTCATTCATAACGCAAACCCAATGACCTCACCACATTGCCTTGTTTAACGCAGTATCCAGACCTCGTAGCGGTTGGATGCAAACTCTGAGATCTTCTCAGAGTGACCTTGTGTGACCCAGGATCTGTCTGGAAGACATCTTGAGAATCACCCTGAAAACATGAAAATGTCAAAACCTTGATGCATTCAAATCTATTTAAAAACTGAAATGGAGAGCCACCTGCTGGAAGGGCGTTTGCACCACCACTCCTCCAACGATCGCGGTTTTATACGACTGTTTAGATGTCGGGTTGGACACGTTCGTGACCTCAGTGCTTTGGGATGCTGGTGACACTTTTGGAACCTTAAAGATTATTAATATGGTTTTATTACGTCGCAAGACACACAATCACTGTTTAGATAAACTCTTGTAGGTTTATAGTTTCACTCAAGTGTGGGATCAATTTTAACATCTAATTGGAGCTTTAATCCTAATTTCTTGATCCTAGCTTTGGACTTTTTTCAACACAATAATAGTTTGTGAGATAAGAGTCAAATATGCAAAATATCCAGCAACTTATTGAGGATTACTTGTCGCACACCTACCATATGTCTGCTGAAGAGTCATAATCATTTGGAATGTGAAATTTTTTAATACCTACACTCGTCTTAGATTGAGAGTAAAACTCCTGCACATTTTTCACAGCACTAAAGTAAAAACGTTAAGAAAACGAGTATTACAACTGTACTTAAGTATTTCAGTACACTTTACGCCACTACTGGTCAATGACTGCCAGAAGACTGGAGAGTGATCTGCAGAATAAGAGGCCAATGGGAGCTAGTTAGCCATCTGGACACAAGCTGAGGTCACCTGGATGAAGGTGTATGAAGTTGATTCCAGGAACATAGCTGAAGATGTGTCCAGAAGCATCAGCAGATGTATTTGCACAGCATGCATCACAACTAATCACGCAATATTGAAAGATAAATGTAGTGTGCAACAGCAGCAGTGCAAGGTACCGGCAATCACTCATTTCCTTCAGAAAATACTAATTTTGGCAAATTTGTTTACACTCTTTCAATTTTTTAAACTTCATCTAAATACGTAATAAATGTAATCAAAAATAGCACAGAGTAGATCGGATGTAGTTAATAATATGAAAGGTAACTTGAATTCAGGATCTTCAGATCATGTTTGTTTGCATTAAGAAATTTACGTAAATGTGCAATAACACAGCATTGTTACAGCCATAATAACTATGTAATTTAGCATTCGATATAGTGAATTAAAAGTATATGCTTTTTACAAAGGTACAAACAAATGTATACAACAAAAAATGACTTACCGTTATTTTTGAAGCATTATTTAATGCAATGACCCACTCCTTCAAGTCCAGAGCATCGTTAGCCTGAAGAAAATACCGTCTCGACAATGCATTTATTACTAGAAGAGATAAAAAAGATTATATTGGCTGTAAAAAAAATAATGTGTTAACTTTTATAGACTGTACGTACCAAAGCAAAACTCAGCCTTTGGTTTCTGCTTCACTGATGCTTCATTAACCTTCAATCAAATAATAAATGCATGAGCTAAATTTACAGCAAAAAAAGATTCCTTTGAATAGATGCTTAAATGTAAAACCTTTGAAATGTAACTGAGTTGCAAGCTCCCAACTGGCTTCGTTCCATCAGGGAGGTTCTGTTTTTGGAGGAAATGGGCAAAAATAGTTATGCAAAAACACGATGAACATATTCAAGATGCAAATTTGAGGTTAAGCATGTAAGCAAACAAGAAGATCCCCTGCAGAGCCCAACTGCAAGAATACAAGCGATGCACCTGTGGATTGTCCATGTACCAGAGGAGAAAATTCTGATGCGTGTCCAAGATGAAGTAGCGGCGACAAAACTTCTCGGTCTTCTCATTTTCCTCAATATCCAGAAAACCACAGGTCCGATTTTGTCTGTCCTGGTAAGGCATGTCTCAGATCTGTCAGCAACAAACACATAATTCAGACCCAATTAAACACACAAAACCAACTTCATCCCTAAAAACCTGTGTTTTTATTCAGGAAGACTGCAGCATGTGTCCCGAGGAATTATAGCCCATTCTTCCAGAGCAGATCTTTCAAGCTCATCCAGATTTGTAGGTCTTCAGGCACAAACTCTGCACTTTAAATGTCTTGAAAATGCTTCTCACTGCAGTTGTTGATTTTTTATGAGAATTACCAATTCATTCTCTCAAGTACACACCAAGCTCTTTTGTCTTTGCCATAAATAATTTTACACGTTGTTGTGCAAAAGTGCAATTTCTTAGAGGTAAAATGAAGAGATAGCTATTGGAAATACAAGACCTGTGATATGGCTTGTGTTTTTCAAAGTTCTGGCAGAAACAAGCGCAATGGAACAAAAAGTAATTGGAACAACATTTGAGGTTTAAGAGAGGTTTTTTCCATATAATTTTCACATTATTTTGACCTTGTTATTGCTTTTACAATAGACATTTATTTTGTCTCAAAACTTGATTTTTGTTATAAAACATAAAAGACTTCTTCACAGTTTCAGATATTTCACTTTTTTCTTTGTGAGAAAAAAGGAAGCTAGGTAGTACAAAAAAATAATATCAAGCACTGATACAAAAAAATATTTTAAAGATAATTTAGTAGCCCAAAAGGGTTAATTATGCAGCAGAGGTTAAATTAGTAAGTTATTTGACAATTGAGGTAATACTTTCTTAATTCGGCTAATAATATAGACAATTTTTTATTTAACATTGCTGTATTCAAGCAACTACAAGAAATCAGACCACCCCTAGACGAAACAGAAAGGAAATTATTACATTCCCTTGCTCTGAGGAAATATTAAAAAGGTGCAATTTTACAGCAGGGCTGTGCATCCATAGGAAGATATTTAAAATTCAAAATATCCCATTTTACATTTTAACATTTTATATGTTTGTAGATTTACTTGTACATTTTATAAACAGACCTGTTATGAGCGAAAAAGGATGCAAATTTTGGATTTTAAATAATAGCTAACTATTAATAATTATTTGTAATGTTTGGAAAATTGCTCAAGTAAAAATATTTTGACACATTAGTTTACACTGGATGGCATGTAACAGAAATGGCCATAACATTTACACAAAAATTAAAAACACCCTGTAAAGACTGAATTGTTCCTACTGTGACAGATTATGCAACGTGTACACACTTAAAGTGGACTTTTGTACGGTTTTGGTTGTTAATACATTCACTTATGCTGTTTTTAACCAGATGCAAATATAAAAACATAAGTATTTATTAGATTAGTGCATATATTCGGTTTTAAATAGTCGCAGCATTCTAACCAAATTAGTTTTACGCGGTGTTCAAACAGGTGCATTGAGGTGTGCTGCACCTGGAGCAGCTTTTCATCACATCCAGCCTCTTTCCCATGAAAGCAGCTCAGCTAGCGGGTAACTCGATCCGGTGCTCGGAGGAAGGCGCGTTTGCGTACTCTACGTATAACGGCCACACCTAAAGTCTACTTACTTCGCTTCCAAAATCCCGAAGACTCGTGACTCACCCGCGGTCCGCTCAGCGTGATGTCCCGTGCTCAAAACTCTCCAAACGAAGGATCATTTATCCAATAGAACAGAAGAACTTCTCGTAGAAAGCCGAGCCTCTGTTTCCGAGCGAAGCCTCTTTCCGGGTTGACAGCAACTTGAGTTAAAACTAATCGCATCCGGTAACGTTAGTCTATCTTTATTTTTTCACGTACTGTACGGAAAGCGGAACTTGTTTCGACGACATCCGACAATACTGTTTAAATGTCTGTTTTATGAGTGTATATTTTTATCAGGCAACACTTTTATCAAGTAACACGTGTTAAAATTGATAAAATAAAGTTATATTGTTGTCTAGTCTGAGCACGTGCCGTCAGCTGATATTGATTTAGTAACCATAGCAACTGTGTTTACAGCGGGGAAAAAATAAATAAATAAATAAATATAAAAAAATCTTTCAGCTATGTTACGGTAAACATGGATAGTTTACAAATAGATAATTTTTTGTTCGGTGTTATTTGGTCACCAGAAACAAACCTGTAATTTTGATTCCACGAAAAGCGGAAACACGTTACGTTTAAATAAAAAAAACTGTCCTGTTACTGTTTTAAATATTGATGTGTTACAAAAAATCTTATTTTTTGCTTAGTGTAATATGGTCATCAATTTTAGATCAGATAGACTCCATTAAAACTCTATTTCTTGATTATCCCCAAGACTTTGGGGAAAATACACTGATGAGACAGATGTTTGGCGTTTTGGAAGGTGTGTTCCCTTTTACATTTGTAATAAAGGCTTTGAAGATTTGCTGTATTAAAGGGAACAATAGATTCAGTCATCAAAAATTCTTAAAGGACATAGTCCAACTATCTGTGACTTTAACTGAAGTGAACTTGAGTTCTGCAGCAGGACAATGATCCAAAACACAACCATTGAATGAAGAAAAACAAAATGAAGACTTTGGAGTGGCCTAATTATAGCACTGACCTGACTCCTTTTGAGGGGCTATAAGGTGTTTCAAGCCTGATCTCCAATGTGCCTTAAGACGAATGGGGTGATGTCCTTGCACAGCACTGCAACAGACTCATTGTAAATCATGGAAAATGATTGACTGCAGTTGCTGCCAAGGTTCAATTATGGTTTAGGAGCAAACACTTTAGCGCAGTGTCACAAATTTGAAATTTGTTTCTCATTCATCAACAAAAGCCTTAAAAACTGTACGTTGTGTTTACTTAATATTTGATGATCTAAAACAAGTGTAAAAAGACACCTTTTCACACCAATGAAATAGTTAATATTCTATAAAACTATGATATATTATAAAAAAATTGTTACAGATCTCAGAAAACCCCAAATGTACATTGTTAACCGGTCATAAGTAGTATTTTCTTCTCTATGATCACATTTCAAATTTTATTTTTAAGCAAAAAATAAATGCATTTTACATTCAGTCATAATAAATCAGTTCATTTATTAGTTCCAGTCAATTTATATAAAAACAGGTTAAAAACTGTTTAAAATATTTTCATGACCTACATTTGTACATTTTACAATGTTAAACATTGTTAGCAATTATGTATATATTGAGTGTATAACAAAGATATACATATATTTATGTTAAATAAATAATCTCTATTCACAAAGGTGTTCCTACCAAAATTAAAAAAAAAAACCACACAGATTTAAGACACAGAACATTTGTCATTTGAAAGCATCCTGGAAAATGTGTAAATGTTCATGGTTAAAATCCCCTTTGTTCCAAATGCTTCAGTCGGCGTGTCTAGAATGCAAAAGAATAAAACACAGTCATGACTCTTGTAGATCAAACACAGGGTATTAATTTGGATTTTGCAAATAACCAATTGATGAGCAAACTTTGATACATAATAAACTTAACTTTCCATGCAGAAATAATGCATGCTTTAGGGTACTACTTCAATAACTGCACAGATTGTAGTTATACTAGTGTGTACTCTTCAATTGAGAACAAAAGAAATTCAATTTACAGTTGAACCAGTGTAGCACGTGGAAGCCCTGCTACAGCCTTCTCAGCAGCTATATATTAAGGCCATCAGTTGCAAACCCAGAGAGGACCAAGAAATATAACCAACAACATGTTACAGTACTGTTCACACTCTACTGATTTAAATGCATTTCAATTTCTGCTCCGCTTTCTTTCTGGACATGGATGTTTTGTAACTTTCTGTAAAGCACCAATGTGTATGAAATGTGCGATAAAAGTTATAAAAAAAAGCAAGTCATTAAAGGAAAACCTCACGGATGAGTTTTGCCAAGTTTACGCCGCTAAAATAGATGACCCCTAGGATAAACACTCACCGGTGATGAAGACAGGAAACCGTACGGAGGCGTTTTGAATCTGGAGACGAGTCAGGCAGAATAAGTAGTCCGGTAAATCCCGCGATAGTAGATCACAGTCGTGATAGGGCAATAAATCCACAATACCAGCTCTCTGACAAAACTCAATAAACTGTTGTTTTTTGTTCGCCTCAGGACTGGACCTGCAAATGTACACATTTTATAGATGTATTTCGTGCTAACGGTTACATTAATATTCAGTATGGAACTACTTTAGAGCCTTACTTTGCACTTTCACGAAGTCTACGGCTGTCTCTATAATGAAGAAACCATTTCCATCTGCCTTGCTTTCCCAACTCCTCCAAGATCCCCACAATTTTCGTCATGTCATCTTCATATAAATTAAAACAAAAACAAGCACAGTTACGTATAAACTCTGTTAAACTCTCGTGACAAGTGAGAAAGTGCAGGAAACAAATGATGCTGTAAGAAATATAAATAATTTTTATAATTAAAATACATTAAATTCACAAAATGCAACAAAAGAACATTTAAATAAATTCTTATATGTACTCTTGCACAAAGGTTTTTGTAGGATTATAGAGCAGGAGGAGGTGGCTGCGGCCAACTTGTTTGTATCCACTAGGAGACGCTCCTAACTTTGTATACATTTTGTCCGCAAAATTATAAGTATTCCTTTTTAAACACCAATTATTTACTTGTACAACTGTACATATTTATACTTGGCTATATCATATATTATGCCCTCAAAACAAGTCATAGATATGTTAAAACATCTATGAGTAGGAGTCACTCAGTTTAACGAGTAACCATGGCAACACTGGCATCACCCTACAAATATGGTAGAAGCGATGATGTCACTCCTCCCGCTCTATTGTCACGTGTACGATCAAGCAACTATAAAAACAGCTGTGTAAGAGACTCAAAACTGGGTGGGCAACAGCCAAACTCTTCTACCAAGCTTTCTTCTTCAAAACAGCAACAAGACACAAAGTAGTTGTAGGTCATTAACAAGGTTTCAAGATGTGCCGGTTTCAAGCGGCACATTTTTGGTGCTGCATTCGTGCAAATACAATCGGAGATTTGTTCAGTGGTGTTCTCATTGATGCGAAATACTGGAAGATGTTTCATCACGCAATGCCATCAGGGGGCCGCATATTTATTATGCAGCAGGACAATATCCCTACTGACAAAGTCATTAATAGAACAACAAGAAGTGAGGGCAGAGCCATGATCTCTACATCATCGAGGGATTACATGAAGAGACAAGAAGATGCGAGAAAGCCAAAAAGTCCTGTAGTTAGTTCTCCAAAATGTTTGGACAACCCTGAGCTGAGGCCCTCAAGAAACTGTGTGCAAGTGTACGTAAAATAATTACTGCTGTTGTCATTGATGAACATAAATGATTAGCACAAAACAATACCACACATCTTCACTACCTAGAGATAGTGTGTCGAGAGCCAGGTCATCACACACTATGAAGCCTCCTTTTGCAAACAACTCTTGATGAGTGAGGTTCACCACATCATCAGGTCGGTCGATGCCAGCAAAATGGACATTTGGCGACTTCTTCAGTTCCAGAAATTTGGGGACCTGTTTAAGAAATTCAAGCACATTTTAGTTTAGACATTCAAGCTCGTAGAAGTCATGGTTAGCCTGATTTGCACCAAACAAGAAGGGTGCATTCAGCGACAAAAGTTGGGTTAACTTTATGTAAACAAGAATTGTTTTTCATGCATGACATCAAATGGGCCAATTTCCCAAAAAGCGATCCCTCCCTCCGCCAAGCGTCTGCCCATTGCAGAGACCGCCAACTTTAATTCTGACAATGGATGGGTCCCTATCCTCCAGATCATCAGCTGTTGATTCTGATGAGTGATGCAACAGTATCAAAAATGTGCTGCTGATGTCTTCGCATCACTCTTTCCACCAGAAATTGGAGTTGTGCAATGGCTTCTTTCTAGACTGTCTTGCTAAATTGCAGGTCATCCTTGAATGATCCGTTTAGCCCCAAAACTTAAATGCAAAATGACTTGCTTCTGGGCATCACTAATGTGTAAACCAAAACTAAGTTTACACTCCGTAACCGGACAAGAAAAATGCACAAGTGTTAAAGTCTTGCAGGCTATTCTGCAGCTCATTGGTTTCTCATTAAAGTAGGTGTTCCCATTTTCCACTGATCCACCAATCACAGACCAGCAATCAGTCACTTATGAATTCAGCTAAAGAAATAACAATAACAACCATTTCTCAACTAAAACGAGTATCTCAATGTTATGTCCATGAAACACATTACCAACGTATTAAACATTTTTTTTTCAGTTTTTTTTTTTTTAAACAAGTGAAACAAAAACCTACCTCACATATGTGTTCTGCAACATCCTCATTCCTCACTATTATAAGAAGAGGGAACTGATCGTTTTCGAGTTCAAACTTGTCTGGGACAACCGGTGTGTGGCCCTCAATCTCCATTAAATTCTACCAACAACACAACTGCACATAAACAAAAATTCTGTTGTATGCACCACATTTTCAGTCGTAAACTTTCTTACCTTGGTTTCCTCAAAGAAAGAATCTGTGGATGTTACGTGAACATAGAATCTGTACTTTGTCTTGGATGCTTGCCTCATGGTAGTCTTCAAACTGTCCTGAGGACTTTCAAAAACATATTTCCTGATCCGACAAGAGATTCTTGGAGGTTTCCCAGTGTTCCCTTGATTGCATTTCCTCTTGTTGGACTTGTCTGCTTGTGATCGAGTCTTCTCTCTGCATACGTCTTTCATCATCGACTTGTATGAAACAGCACATCGCTCTGTTATCTCTGACACCCCAGGAAACACCTCTTGAGCGCCTTGCATTTTTTCCAAAGACTCTTTCCTGTCTGACAGGTCCACTTTAATTTTAAAATGAGCAAGAGATGTTGGTGCTTTTTTGAGTTCATCGAAGCTCTCCACCTCACTGAGACTTGAAAACTGAAGAGCCATTGGAGCCTGTTGTGGATTGGAAAGACTTTGCGATGTGCCAGAGACACAACTCTTACTTTCCTTAAGAACTGTATTCATTTTGTCTGTGAAGATGAGGTACTCATTTTCAAGGGTTGACCAGGTCCCATCAACTTCATCTTGAAGTTCCTGCCAGCGATTAAATGAGCGCTCTAGCTCTTTATTTGAACCATTTTCCGTGCAGGAGCGTTTCGCTGTGGGAGGGTTGCTAAATATTACTCGACTTCCTTCCCTGCCCAAAATGGTGACAATCGATGAGGGTGGAACATCAAATATATCATGTTTCTCATGCACATCGATTTCCTCTTTGAAAGTTCCCACTCTTCTGAAATACCTCCCCCAGTCAAACCGTTGCCTACTGGTGGGCGCAAGAGAACCAACCGTTATTGGCCTATGGACAATTGCATTGTCTGTTTCAAAGCTTGGCGCATTTGGAATGTTATCTAATCTCTTGGTAGATTCTTCATCACCCCATTCCTCATCCTGATCAAAGGCATGAGTGAATTCTCTTTTTCTAGACTTCTTTTTGGGATAACTTTCAGCAGTACAAGTAACCCTTATTGGGATAGACAAATTATCTGATCTATAATCGTCATTTCCCCAACAATACTCATCCACCACGTCTTTCTTGTCCTTTTTGTTCTTAAAATAAAACTCCCTTTCACATTTAAGAAACTTAGAACAAGTGGGCAAATCATCGTCAACCCTAGAGTCACAAGCGTAAAATTGATCAATTTGTTCTTCTGCTTCGTAATCATGCCACTCGCTAGTGGAACCATGGCAATATCCATTCCAATCTTCTTCGTTGTCACCGTAATAGTAATCATAGTCATTCTCAAATCCACCCATTGAGATTCTATCCGTTTCTTGGTTTGTGGTTAGTACAGATCCCCATTCATCAGTGAAGTCACTCCTCTTCAACTTTGAAGCATTGTTCCGAGTTTCCTCAAAAAGTTCCTTGGATTCTGAAAATGGCTTTATGTTGGAAACAGTGGTGTGAGGGCTTACAGGACTTAAATGTGGCAACATCTCAAACCGTTGTACTACTCGAACACTGTTGTCAGGGAAGTAGAGTTTCCTTTCCAATTCGTGTTTTCGGACCTTTTCAGATTCCTCAAGAAAATCTAAAGTTTCACCCTTAGGTGAAGTAGAGCAGGGACTGTTTAGGTCCATTGCTGGGGGTTTGACAAGGTTTTGAGGAGTAATGGTTTCAACAGAATGAATCTTTTGAAGTAGAGCCGCACCACTTTTCAGAGATAGGGAGTGTGGTTCATTCTTGTCAGGATGCATTTCATCCCATTTGGTGTTTTCAGGGTCTAAAGTGTCTTTATGATCTAGTTCAGAATCACTAGTACACAATTGCAATGATTTACCAGTTCTCACGGGTTGTGATTCATGTTGGCATGTCTCGAGAATCTCCCGTTGAACCATCGACTTATCCCCAAGGGTCATGTTTTCACTTTCATCTTGCACCACAGCGCAACTAGATTTATCTGAGCAAGTATCATGGTAAAAGTCTTCAAAGATAACATTCTCAAAGTTCTCCTCGATTGGTGCCTGAAGTTGTACTTCACTCTGTACTTCACATTCTTCATCACTGAGGATGAAACGTGCAGATGATTTGTCCCTAGGACTATTTGAATCAAGAGCGTCCATCTCTGCAATGTTTTCTGTATCTGCCTCACTACATTTTGTTTCAAGACTTTTAACCTCCACATTGTCACACAAAGTTAACTCTTTGGAAGTTTCTGCTGTTGCAACATCTTCAGTTATGCCCTCCATGTTAGCAATTCCCATCTCTTCTTCTGTTGCCTTATGTTCTTCACTTTCAGTCATATGCGGGGATGTGTTGACGGGATTTACCTGATCAGCCTCTTCTGTTGCATTGCAAATCTTATTCATCTCATAAAATGTGGTATCTGATGAACTTTCCGTCAACACTTTTGTCATGTTTGCAGAATCGTTCAGATCTTGAGCATCAAAATGTTGGTTGCTCTCTGGTCTCATCTCACACGCTGCAAATGTATCTGAATTCTTAAGGAGTGAAACGTTTCTTTCATTTTGATCTTTTTCAACAAAAGTCTCATTTTGTTCCTGCTTGTTTGAGGAAATTCCACTTTGTTCTTCAACATGTTCCAACAGATTGGTGTTTGAAATCACGATGACACTTGATTCATGTGACAAATCTGCATTGTGGTCATCAACGTTTGAAGAATCTTCTAAAGGTTTAAGATCTTTCGCCACAACTGTCTTCTCTTGATTAGGTGTTTCAGAAGCTACGTATTCATCTTCAACAATCATCAGACATCCATCCTGGCTGTCTTCATCTGAAACCTGTTTGTTTTCTTCATTTACAAGTACTGGACTCTGGTTTTTCACACTTGTGTTAAACTCTTTTATAAGCTCGTCAACACTTTCACCATCCACAACTTCAGGGCAGCCAAGCATTAGCTGACTGGGAATTGAGAATTCTGCAGGCTTAATTATTTTATAGGCCATGCTTTTTTTGAGGTCGGTAGTTGTCACTGGGCTTGATGCTTTGTCATATACAACAAATACGTCCTTTGGTAGATGAACACCAATCCTCAAATTCGATGCTTGCTTACACAGCTGGTTGTATGCACAGTTTGCTTCCAAGAGCTGAGAATATGAGCAATCTGTGGTGGTGTCATTTTCATCTTCAGTCTCACTGTCCCGGTCAGGCTCTTGGTTGTCCTGTGGTGTGTTAACAGCAGATCTATACTTCTGTAACATAAATGCCAAATGTTTAGTGGCAATTTGATTTAAATGATAAAAAACAATATTGGTGGTATTACACTTACCATCAACACGTCCACTCTTTCTCCAGGGGAGGCACCAGTCCCAACCTGCCTTTGTCCCATTTTATATTTCTTATATACAACTCCAACTGGAAGCGATCCGCTATCTCTTGTTTGGTTTTGTCTTGAGACTGAACAGAGATCCAAAGACTCTCCATTTCTTGCAGAAAGATCCAACACCTCTGTCGCCATATGCACAACCTCATCTGGGCTTAACTCAACATTGAGCGATGACACAGCATTCTGAATGGCATCTTTGTCCAGAGGAACCTTTTCATTATCTCTCTCTTTAGAAAGTGCAGTACTGTTTTCAAGCTGAAATAATCTGGAGGTGGATTTACTATAGAAGAGGCCAATCCACATGTGAAATATGAGATGCACATCATCAAAGGTGTCTTCTATGTTGAAGTTCCATTTCCTGCATTAGGACAGAGATAACAGGAAATTCAGATATTCAATGCATGACCTTAAAATATGATAAAAGTTTTTCTGTCTCAAACATTTGTCTTGTCTATTATACTACAAAACCAACCTATCACAGTTCGCCATTGATTGTCATTCACAATCAATACGGTGAGCTATCTAGAAGCTCCAATCAAACAGTACATTCTGGACCATGAGAAAATCAAACACACAAGGAGCTAAAGTCATCCGAGTCATCCAGGCAAACAAAAGCCAAATTTAAAAACTGCGTTAAATTTTGAGGTGCGACTGAAAGTGAAAGACCTCAGTTCAAATGGTAAATCATTCAAAAATCTGGTGCACATAAGGAATGTTCTCTAAGGTTTAATCTGAAGAACCATCTGTCATACCAGCTAGGTATGAACAATAAAAGTTTATATGAATGAACTTGAATTCATTAATTGCTCTACAAACAGACAATAATCCTTTCAAAACTGTAAAACATACTGGAAGCCGGTGGAGAGAGAACAGGACTGGAGTGTAAGACTGTTGTATACATAACAAGAGATGTTTTGAATCACCTGACTAATTCACTCCATAAAGTACATAGCATTTGTCCACCGAGATTTCATAAAGTCTAACCTTTTTTTACTAAAACTGCAGTAAAAGAGACAAGACTGGGAGAGCAATGATCTTCTGTTACAAAAGCAGAAAGCAACTGTTGGCGATTGTGTCTAGCGACAAAAGTTTTAAAATGTTTAACTTCATCCAAATGAGAAGTGATGTCACAGGTGACAGCGAATAGGACAGTATTTTTGATTAAATTCTAACCCTAACCAGTCATTGCAAAGCAACCTAACAGTGGTACACCCTCTAGCAACTGTTCTGCCATTCCCTGGCAAAGTGTAGGGAATTTTGGTGTGCATAAGGTTTAAGATAAGGTTTGACTGCACCCATCAAGACTGGGCATCACATCAAAAAGCACAGTAGGGCCTAATACAAACTTTCATTTATGAGTAAGAAATCAGTTTTTACTTACCCATGGAGTGCTCGTGTGATGGTTTTGTCTATACTCTCATTGGTAAACTTGCTGTCAAATTTAAAATCGTACGCTTCTTTCCAAATCCTCATCACCCGAATTGTTCCTTGCTTTTCAATTATTCGTCTGTGCCGCAAAAATCTTGTTTTACGCAATTTTGATTTGATGAAAGGCAGTACATTTTTGGGGGAAACTGTTTTGCCTTCCTCCTCCTGATGTGTTTTATCTTTCTTCAAAGTAAGATACAGTCCATCCGTAGAAAACGCGGAGTCCACACACCCTGTTGGAGACGATGGGCCCGACACTCCAGATGAAGACGTGGATTGTGAGTAGGAATGCTCTTTTGATATTTCCAAAATCAACTCTCCAGTTGCTAAAAGGCTTTCTGGAGAAGGCGACCTAGGTGGTAACTTAAACCTTGAAGGTGGATAACGTAGAAGAGCATGGAGGACTGACTCTGGAGAGCCACTAGCTTTGACTACATCAAGAGCCTCTTGTCCAGTTTTGATTTCTGGATTTGATAGTCTTTTGTCATTGCTTGCACCAAGTGCCAGGTCAGCCAGTAAACTCAAAGCATCTGAAGACAGGGAGGGATTTTTATAAAATCTCTCTGTATTCACTTTTTCCTCCTTGACATTTTTTCTCCTTCCCAGCTTTTCTGCAATATGTGAAGAGACTAAGTGCTGACGTTTAGGTGCAGATTTTTCAAAGTTGTGGGGCCCTGTTTGAAACAGAGACAAGGCATAAAATCAAAAAGGAAAGAGGAAATATGAACAAGTAATATTCATCAACATGAGAGCTTCAATGACACATCAATTTCTTACCCTTTTCTTTTTCGACTTTCTGGTCAACTTCTACGAATGATTTCGGTTGTTTGGTCAAATCACCGGTTTTTGTTGGAAGTTGTTGCTCACCACGTAAGCATTCTGATCCATCCTCTCCCAATGCATTCTTGGAAATATCATACATAATTTCAACGATAGAGTTGAGCTTTCTTCTTTTCGACTCTGGATCTTCTTCAACTTTTATTTCACCATGAGAGGAAGGCGATTTTACAGTCTTTCCTCTTTTGAGAATAGTTTTCAACTTGCTTATAGAAATGGCACTGTAAAGACCATGTTTTGCTTTCTTTCTACTTTTGTCAGGGGAGGATACTTTAACATCTGTGTTCATAGATTGATCTGAATTTCTGAGAGGGCTAAAAGTAGTATCTGCTTGAACAGCTACTGGGATGTCTTGATTGGTTTTCTGGAAACAGTTACCTTTGTTAGAAGAAGCAGTCAAAGGTATTTCCAGAGATGAAGTCTGACTTTTATCTGGGTTTTTTGGGATGTTCTGGTGACATTTTTTCAAAATGTTTAATGCTGATAAGAGTGCTCCTGGTATCTCTTTTGAAGAGCCGTCCACTGAATCAGCTTTAATTAAATCCAGTGCATCTTTACAGGGAACTTCTTCCTTGACAGTTGAGCGAGATTGGCTTTCCTCAATTTCTTCCGACTTGTTCTCCACAGGTTTTGTAAATTGCATTTGTTCAGTTTGCCTTCTTATCAAACATCCTGCATCGATCTCTGACCCATGAGGGACAAAGACTCTTCCACAGTTTGTGATTATGGTTTTCAGACCCCTCAAGCTATATCCCTCAATCTTTCTCTTCGTTGTGCTCGGCAAAGATGGTAGTGAGACTTCCGCATGCTCTTTTTCATTCTTCCCATTACTTGATCTCAAGGAACGTTTAAGATTGGCATCAGGATTCCACACTCTTTTACTCCTTGGAAGAGAACGCCAGTCTTGTTTTGAAGAACTTGCCTCAACTTTCATTTTCGGATCATTTACTGATTCAGTTGGCACATTTAATGAATGGTCTTGGATTTTTTCTTTCCTTGATTTACTGACATTGTGTTTAAAATCCCCTGTGCCTCTTGTTGATGGAGGTTTCTGGTTGTCATCATCCACTTTCCAAGCACCAGTATCTGTCTGGTCTATTATGGAGACATTATTAGAAATTACTGGAAGAAAGACATTTAATGTTTTTAAACCAAGCCTTTTTTTGGTCTTCAAGGTTTTCCAATGAATTTTGCGCTTCTTACCTTTTCGCATATTTTTAGGATCATCTTTCCTTTTTGCTGGGATTTCCCCACCAAAAATAAGGCCATCTACTGTTGAGGTGACTACTGGTGTGCTACTTGTTTGGTTGGGTGTGCCATCTCCTTTTGTTTCCACTTGAAATGTTTTATCAACAGGCTCCTTGCCTCCTTTTCCATGCCTCCTTGATGATTCTGTAGATGGCTCCTTGTGTCCATCAGATCCTGTTGTGTCTACTTCCATTCGGTTATCAGTTTGTGACATGTCCTCAGGTGATGATATAAACCTGTAAACATCATCATGATCCTCTTTACGGCCAGGATCAAGTAACTCCAATGCTCTCCTAACTGGAATTGTAAATCCACAAGGCTCATCAAAATAAGATTTTAACCGAGTCCTTGCTTCCTTTGTCCATTTAGGTGAAATGAGCGTAAAGCCACCAGGCACATTAAATTGGTCTGGAAGCAAACTCGCTTCTCTGTCGGTATTATCTGTTTGAAAATGAATGTGATAGTCTTGCAAATGCTTCTCTAAAGATGTCCAAGAGGCCTCGTGATTGTCTTGAGTAGATTTTTCCATTTTTGTTTCAGCGTAATTGAGAGCTGGGATGACACGCGTCAGTTCTGATGACTGCTTAGTTTTTTCCAACCCAGACTTTAAGCCTAAAAACAAAATATTTAAAACATAAACCAACTTTTCTGTCAGTCATTAGAAGGAGAATCATCAAATGAATAGGACATTGTCACCTCTTGGTATAGTTCTTGAATCTGGGAAAATAAACATGCCTTGAAGCGACGCCACCTTACCAGACTTGGCATCTAGAGACAAAAGAGGTCTGTTTATGAAAAAGCATTTTTATCCAAAGCAATACAACTTTTTATATATTGGTGCTTTTGAAGGCACTCAAGGACAGATCCAAAAATTAAATATGAGCAATGTATTAAGAATAATTTAGAATGTTAAAAAAATCAAACCATAAATTATTAAAACACAACCCCAAGAATAAAGCCCAACAATGATGAAAATAAAGGACAATCCAACTTATACATCAAATGATTGTCTAAAGAGTAAGGTTTACAGTTTGCAAGGGACTGCCATTATTAGGACTTAATTTGTACCCCATCAATCAAAATCTACAAATACTATTTATAAACCTTTTCTATTTAAAGTTATGTGAAGAATATGCACTTTTACCAGAAAATAATAAAAGTGAAACAACAATGATGCAATGCAACTGTAGCGTAAAAAAAATTACATGAGTAAAACATGGACACGACACACTAGCTAGCATTAGCCTGTTGCTAAAATGTTAAAGAGAAATTCCAAACATTTTTATAAAAAGTCAATCAGCCGGACACCCAAACAAGCCTACATTTTTTAATGGCAGATCAAGATGGTGGTGACAGCTGGATTTTTATCAGAGCTGCCCTGACTTGACTCACTAAAACCGATTCCAAACTAAACAAGAATCAACCCTTAAGGGAAAAGCACCTCGCTGATGAATGGAAGACACTCAGAATTCAGCCAATCAGAAGCAGAGGAGGGCGGGACTCTCTTGGCTGATATTCTGCAGCGACCCGACAAATGCAAACGTCGTAACTTTAAATATTGTGATATCTTACCTTCATAAGAGAAGAGATGTGAAGAGTGCAACAGCACAAGAAACCCAGAATCTTCTAATGGTATAACAAGAGCCTGATAAAATGCACAAAGATATCAGTCAATATTCAGTGACTTGATCAATGTTTTAAGGACAAAATGTTCCATTCTTCATATTTACCATGTTCTTCTCCTTCAGCTCTTGTGCTATTTGCGCAAGATCCTGTTTCGCTTTCGATGAAACAACATCATACAAGTTGAAACATCTGCCACCGATGCAAACTGTAGAGAAATTACAAGATGTTTCCAATTTGGCTTTAATATTTGGTAGAACTGTTTAGCGCTTTAAATAAATGCAATGGACACACCTTCTCCCACAATGCACGTTTCAAAGACTTCTCGAGGCAGTGACCTCTTAAGTTCAGAAACACCAATCGCATGATCAATTTTCACTGTCTTTGGGCTGAAAAAAAGGACACTGGTAAAATCAGATTCAATTTAAATGATTTGCCCCAAGCATCAACATGAAAGAAACATACAGTTTTGTGGGAAACAAGGCTCCATTTGTAGATTGAAGACCAACATCATAGACCAAAGATTCAATCTTGAGTTGGCCAATCCATGGTTGGAACTGAAACACTAAAACCCAAGATATAGCTTGAAACATACTGATTCGAAATCCTCTCAATATATGAATGTGAAGCAAATGAGCGAAATTCATAGCTTATAATTATTCTTACCTGTTCTGTCTTGGCTAGAGAGGTCAAAACACAGATGTCACATTAAAGCATGCGTAATAAAGATAATTCTTTTAAAGATCCATCAGAAAAGACACAAACCTCTTTTTCTCAGAATCGGACGATGTGCTAATTTTTCCATACGACACATCAACTATGGCAATCGGACAGACATGTCTCGGACATGGTTCAGAGTCAACGCTTCCATCACTGTGTTCATACAAATAGTACTGCAAGACAAAGGCGCCAAATCAAACAACAGTTTTAGAGAAGGAAGGAAACCATTTATTTCGAGAACTCTCACTTTTGTTGCCTCAAAGGCCACTGAAGATCTAGTTGTTGAAGATACAGAGCCAAAGAGATCTGAGACATGGCAGTCAAAGCCAGGAGTTGGAGTAGCAAGGTTTTTGGAGTAATTGGCTTTTACTTCTTTTACTCTGCCCTGATGAGAAAAAGAAGAATTCTATTTGAATGTGGGATTATTTTAGAAGAAAGACAACGTCCTATCAACTTGTTAAATGTGTACCTTAGTCAGCTTCAGAATGACTATGTACCCTGTTTTCCCATTGTACCAGCACTTTGGGTCAAGGCAGTCTGAATATTTTGAAACGTAGACACCTAGTTTAAAAAGAGACAAAAAAAGTAACCACACAGCAGTTTTTCAACCGAAAGTTGACTCTAAGAAGTGTTTTTAATAGCTAATACAACATATTAACCACACAGAATGAAACAGGAAAAACCAGCTTTTCTGCATTTTTGGTGGATAAGCAAAGGTTGTACCAGGAGTTCTCAGAAAGATCTGACTGCCTCAACATGTTCCTATACTAAACACCTTCACTCTTTAGAGTTGATCATTAACATTTTAACTGCTCCTAGCCTCCCAAACCTAGACTACAGACAAACACAAGTTATGGTACAAATTACCTTTAAAAAAATAACGGCAAAAATTAAGTAGTACTTTCAATCCTTTGCAAACTAACCAGACTAACCATTTTAAAACTATTAAATAGTCACTTACAGATAACGACGTTAACTTTTTTCATGTATCTTTTGCTCTCAACTGAAAGGAAACAAGTAAGTGTGACTTTTCTCAGGAAACAGAAGTGGTGATACTTTATGGCTGTAGCAATATCACCTGCAGCTCAGAACTGGTTACCCACTGAAGTTAACCAAGAATGGCCACGGTTAGACTCTAGAAGGGAAACAGTATGGGCAAAACTTTGGGAAATGGTGGTAGCGGAGTGCCCAACCAGTGCTCTTCATACCACAGTGCAGTAATTGGGACTTTCATGTATGAAGCACCAACCTTTGGTCATAAAAACCTCCAGAATGTTTCTTCTGTAAGAAAAAGAATGCAACCCTTTGTTGCTGTGTACACTTCAGCAGTGTCCCCATTTGGATCAGGTTTTAAATGCAGGTGAAGTTGGGCCAAGGTGATTGTAAGGGAAAGTGTGACACAACTTCCTGTTGACCACTGAATGGTGAGTTGTTGAGCTCATTGATAGGCCAGAAAAAAATCCTCTCTTCATGTTTGAGCATTATGATCTGTTTCTACTTGCTTCTACTATGGTTTTAAAATACCCATGCTTGTGTGGATATGCCCTACATCATCATGAACGTGAGAAGAAGGAAGTAACATGATGCCCCTGGGTTTTTATTATTATTATTATTTTATTACTATAGAATTTTTACAAATTCTCAGCAAAATGTAAACAATGTACTTGATTCAGGTTCCCGAGACCCACTAACAAAAGGAAATATGTTTGTCTGAATAGCTTATTTTCTCCAAACTTTTCTCAATTATTTTCTATCGTCGACTTTGTAGTTTATTATCAAATCTAAGATGTATAAGTATTTATTATTTTATTATAATTATCAAAGCCTGAATTTTTTTTCTTCAAAACCATTAAAGGAAACGTGTTTTTCTGAATAGCTTATTTTCTCCAAACTTTTCTCAATATTATTCTATTGTAGATTTAATAATAAACTGCTTATCTTTAAGCCCTACGACATGAACTAAATCTTCTAGAAAAGCATCTTAGATAAATCTCACCACTGCTCTATGGTTCCCCAGCTCCACAAGAAACTTAAGAAGGGAGTCAAATGTTTAATTTAGACTGAAATAAATACTTTATTCAGGTTATTTGAGCTCATGAGTAAGCAAAGTGAGAGCATCAAATTAAATGCTGCCCTTTACTTTCTCTTTTAAAAAGATGTCCCCAACATCGAGGTCCAATGTATAGTTTCACTTTTCCTTCGTCTTCGAAAGAATTACGTGGGAAATACACAGATTCCCATATCAAACACAAAACCTCTGTTAACAGAAAAATGCGACATGCTTCTTTGGTTTGAGTTGTTAGTCAAACCACAACTAAATTAAAGGATAGAAAAAGCAATTCTGTAACAAGGTATACTTGTAATAACAACAGATAAAGATTTAGTACACAGTTTTTTTTTTTTTTACCTGTCAAAGGGTCTCCAAGGGTAGAGCATTTTGATTGTCCAACCAACAAACCTGTTACACCAACATCCCTTGCCTGTGGGAGATAACATGTTTGAACATTGAAAAAAATTAACAAGCAAGTCTATTCAATAAGTTTGATTCATTATATTATACCCTGTTTGCATCATCAAATAGTAGGAAGCCAAATGACTCTTCGAGTTCCTGTTCAGAGTACCCTTTTTCCCTTTTCTCTGAACGAAATGCAGCATACTGAAACATAACATTTAACATGAGATAAGTCTCACTAAATGAATGAAAACTATTTTATTTAAAAAAAAACCTACCCGTTTTTCTAAAGTTGCATTGTTGATAAGTTGAGCACAGTTGTACGTGAAACAGTCTTTTGATTCCTTATACAAATAGCTGCTACGAAGCGGAGCAAGGATCCTTTGGTTAAAGGTTACAGAGCCTTGATGAACAGGCTCCAGAAAACCTAGCAAAGAAAAAAAATAGCTTTGAGCTTTACCAGCAGTTTCATAGTGCTACAAAACATTAACATTATTAAAAGACAATCTGCGTAAAGCTTCAGCCACCTGAACATGGTGGCTATGTTTTATGTTATCTCGAGTTATCTCTTTGTGTTTGGGATCAACGGTCAGAAAGAGAAACTTTACGCTATTGAAAAATAACCAGTTGGTAATGGTAATAGGTCTTGAAAAATAAAGGGTTCTGGAAATGGATTGCGGATTCCAGCGCACAGCTCTTCTAAGAAAAAAAAATGTACATTGTGCCCTCATCTACTCTCTGGCCAGAAATGGTTGCCAAAAAGCCGTCTGATATGGTTGCAAAGCCAGAGTACTAAAGTATGCACAGAAATTAAAAAAAGGAAACTTTAGATTTCCTTTTTGTTCATTGAAAATGAACGATTCCACTTTTAAAAAGCAATCTTTGTTTATGTCATTTGTTTACACCTGCCTAAAACTTATGAACAGTACTGTATATGACAATGTGAATACAACTACCATAACCAAACTGGCAAATAAATCAAGGATACTTAATATGTTTAATGTTAATAAAAAATAAAAAAACTTTTCTTGAATCTTAAAGTATTTGTTTCGTTCCTCTATAACATTATAAATCCTATGGTATATTAACATTGTTTATCTCACATCATGGAGTGAAAAACAATACATTCATTCCTAAAAACTACCAAACCCTGCAAAGGCAAGAACTGGTTTAGGGAGTTGGGAGCCACAAACCAACCAGCCAAACCAGTAAGAGTGTCCCATTTCAACCAAAATAGACTGCAGCTTTTGGAAAATGCTCGTTAGTAACGCCACTGTTGTGATCTGAAAGTTAACGAAGTGAAAATTACACATTCTTTACCACTGTCTACTATAACAAATTAAATATATGATTATTTAAAATAAAAACATTTAATTAAACACAACTTGATATTAGATGTTTAGTGATTACCGTAAGCATAAATACCAAACGCTTCACACAACAAAACAGAAACTAAACGCGTCAAGGAGTCCGTTAACCACAGTTAACGAATTAACGTACCTTCGGTTGGTCGTATAGTCTCATACTCCATGAAGACGCGGCATATATCCCAGATTTTCGCGTTGTACTCGGTTTTTAGATATTTTAATCCTCGGTGGATTACGACATTCTACCTAATCGAATAAAACAAGGCTGTATGTGATGTTAAATCGTCTTGAAATGTTAATAAACGCGCTAAGGACGATTATTAGGCTCGACGGACGGGTCTCTCTCGTTTTGAAGGACTTGAATTGTAACGTGTGACTGTGTTGCAACCAGGAAGCGAGTCCGCAAGAACACACATAAGGTTGGGCTGGGAAAAACAAACGGCTCCCAGCGAAACGGTGTGAACGTTAACACCGTTATTTGACAGAATTTGAACTGCAACTGCTCCGAATTCACTTACAGCGCGCGCGCTGTCAACCCGCAGCGTTTAACAATAGAGCGAGCAAAAGCGAAACGAAAAAGAAACAGAAAGTCACAAGTTTGCGTCCATCTTGCCCTCTACATGCTGCTCCGTCAGCTGCCACTAGTTGGCGCAGCTAAGGCACTTCAAAAGATTATATGCGGTTTTATCTAATTTTATCGATTTAGCACGCAAAATGGAAAGTGTTAATGGTTAAACATTGATAACGATAAGATGTGAGTTGCTTAAAATAAAAAGACGCCTGCCACAGTTCACAGTAGCCACGTTTTCTCTCCGGTCACCAGGTGGCGCTCTTCAATATTGATAAAATGCTCCCGGCTGAAAGAACATTCAGTTCTTGTTGAGATGTTCTGAGTTGGTTTCCTACCTCACTGATTATTGGAAACCTTACCACATTTGATTTTTTTCATATACAACAACATTTTTTCATTTAATATATTGAACAAATATGGCTGACGTATAAATAAAAAAGTAACGAAAACAACAGTAGACAAACGCATAAATAGATAAGACAATTAATGATTAAATAGTATCGAAAAATGAATATGCATGTATGAATAATTCGTTTATTACATATATCGCTAAACGATTCCATGATTACATAAAATAACTGATCTATTTTATTTTTTCATTTTTTTTTAAGCCAAATTTTATTTTTTCATTATTTTCCTACTTATGTGTCGATATGGTAATCATGTGGGCGGTTGTAAGCTCAGGCGTCAGTATATTTTTAAAATAAATCAAAATAAATACAGGTGTTGTGAAATGTAGAAATAATTTATTTATTTATGAATAAATATATTTATTCTTTTATATAACTAATTATTTATTTGATTATTTATTACTATTTAAATGTATCCATTCAGTTATTTCTAATTTATTTCTTTATATATGTATTTATACTTAAGTATTGCTTATACTTAAGTATTAACCCTCAAGAGTAAAATTCAAACAAATTATCATGGCTGCTGCATATCACTTTAAAAATAACCAGCTGTGGTTAGCTGAAAAACTGTCAAAACGATAGACGCACTGAACATTTTCCTCATATATTTCATAATTTTCAAAGACAGATGAAAATCAATACCCATGTTAAATATGTTTATTTGTATTTGGCATATTGAGCTGCTATACTTTTATGTTTTCAGATAATAATTTATTAAATATTAGTAATACCTGGTTTATACTATAGCACTTTTAAAAGGTGTAAATCCTTGTTCTTTGTCCTTCTGTAAATTTTGGCATTACATCTTGACCAATTTGCTCATCTAAATATGTTAAGTTTCCTTCACAACCAGGCGAATGTGTTAAGAACAATACAGTGCAATAAAGTACACCATAAAACAAAAATAAAAATGTGTCTGTCATAAAATAAAAGCACATATTACACAGATATGTGCACAAAAAGCAGATTTCTTTCTTTAATAATTTAATTTAAGAATCTACGTGAATTAATTAAATAAGAACTAAGCCAGTTAAATAAAAAGAAATTCAATGAGAGTCACACCAACAAACAATCTTAACAAATGAAATATAAAAGTAAATTAGAAAATAAAATAGTCTGCAGTCTTTCAACTTTGCCAGAAAGTAGACATTTTCCCCATTGTTTTCTTTTTAATTTGTGAATGGTTTGATGAGTCCGTTATCCATGGCTCTTGAGAGGCAGGCTCGAGCTGCATTAATAGCATCCTGCTTCTTGGGGTTGTCCTCAAGTTTTGCAACATAAGTCATGATTTCCAGCATGTCGCTTTCAATGAGCTTCTTGGCAAGTTCATCGTCAGCATCCAGCATGTTATAGACGGTCACAAGACCTCTGTGCTGAATTTCAGGGTTGTCATGAATACACAGCCTCTGGAGGATCTCAAGCCACTGCTGAGTCTGTAGAGGATAGAACATGATTGGAACATGCTAGTCTGATGGTTCAGAACAAAACAAAGCTGGAAGAAAAGACAGTTCCCTAGCAACCAAACTGTTTACCCTAGCAACCAAATTAGCATTTCTCTATTTCAGTTTGGGAAAATAATAGAGACATGGGGGTTGGTTTATGTTACTCAAATTGACATGGGAACATTATTTTATATCACTAACTCCTCCATAGCAACTAAACTTTTGCCCTAGCAACCAAATCAGCAGAGCTATACCTCAGCTTCAGAAAATGCTCGGATCATGGGACTTGGAATATATCACTCCTAGTGAAAAGGAAACGTTTTATAGACATATTTTGTTTCTCCCTAGCAACCTGATTGTTTACCCTAGCAACCGATTAAAAAAAATCTATAACTCAAGAGATCTTGATCTCAATGTTTTTATCTGGTTAAATAAAGCTTATGCTGGAGTAGCAGGTAGTTTGTTCATTTTAAGGCTCATTTCTCCAGATAAAGAAGAAAAAGAAGTACAAGAAGTGATGACATGCCATCCATAGAGCCCCGATCTTAATATTATCGAGTGTTTCTGGGATTACATGAGGAAACAGAAGAATTTGAGAAAGCTACATCCACAGACGATTTGGGGTTAGCTCTCCAAAATGTTTGCAGAGTTCCTTTAAAGACTATGTGTGAGTGTACCTAGAAGAATTGCTGTTTTAAAGGCAAATGGTGGCCACAACAAATATTGACTTGGTTTAGATTTCAAACCGATAGCATTCGTTGTTTGCAGCATTTTTTCACACCTTCCTAAAATGTTTGCACGGTAATGTATACGTCTTACATACCACTTTCGTCATCTTCAAAGCTAGTTTCTTATGTGCAGCCGTCAGCATCGCTAAAGCCCCAGCTGCCGCCCTCTGAAGCTGTTCATCATCTTCACCACATAGAAGGATCAGAAGCTTCAGCTTATCATTGCCGTCCTGCAAATATCGGTCTTGAACCTGTGGAAAGGATCTGGTCAATACTTGGCCCCAAACTTGTAAAAAAGAAACATTTGTTGGTGTTGGTTACCTCCTTGCAGCAAACTAGATTGCACATGCACTCTGTGGCAGCTTGTCTGATCTGCTCATGGTCCTCAAACATGTAGTTCTCGATCTCTGGAAGAGCTTTTTCTTTCAGGATTTTCACCCTTTGCAAATAAAGAGTTTTTGATTGGTTGCATTATTCAGTTGATTGCACTTTACACTAAAGTGTGGCCTTTTGCCTGTTGGAGTGCGGTTCTCTCTGAGGTTGTGTGGCTTTTCTCTGACTAAAATAAAGAACCTCATCAACAACTACCTCAGGAGACTTCAGGCTGTCATTGATGTTAAAGGGGGAACACAAAATATCAAGAGCTGGAGTTTGTTAACTTTTGACACTCACCGAAGTTTGTCGTTCAAGGCTGCAAGATTTGTGAGACCTAGCAAAGATTCAAAGTTTTCCATTCCATCACGATCTGTGCTCAGTAGGGAAACCAACGGGCGCACAACTTCATAGATCTGAATAGAGACGGAAAAAACATTACGATTTTTTCACAACGAAAACAAAGTGTTCACCATATAGAGGGTTGTTTCAGCACTTTCGGAGTAAGGTTGGATACACTTATTATTGATTGAGGTTAAGACAAATGTTTATGTATTGGAATTACTTTGTTCTCAGTCAAAGTCTTAAAATCTTAAATATAAGATCATTAACAAAATCGTTGTCAATGAATTCCTATTAATACTTATTTTTTTTTACTATTAATAATAAAACATAAAATTTTAAAAGAAAACAGTACTCAAACAATGAAGAATAATATGGTTCTGTTACAAAACCAAGTTTCCTTTGGTTTCTAGCCTCATCATCAGGGACTCTGCTGGTCATTTAGCATCAGAAGTTTTCGAAAAAGTCCTGGTTGGAGTCTTCAAGTCAGTAATCTTTATAGTTATCTGGAAGTAGGGCCTCGAGTGTCAAATTTTGACTCCTCCCTCATGGACTGTCCCATAGACATCTCCTAGACGCATCTCCTTCAAGACCGTTCGAGTTACAGCCAGCAAACTTTGTCCAAATTGGTCTGACTAGGGTTACTAAAATATTTTCAGACTGGCACCACTAAAGGAATTCTGGGAAAACGCAGAGAATGCTGGGAATTTGATTTCCATTGATTTAACATGGGGTTAAAGTTTGTAAAACTGTAACTCAAACTTCTGTAAAAACATCTCATTTGTATTACAATCACAAGATACCTGTTCAATTTGGTCATCAATGGCATTATCTTCATGACAAATTAAAAAAGAATAACTCTCATGAAGCATAAATTCATAATAGAATTTCATCTATTTGTGACAACAACATAAACCCACAACAACTCTGTGTACTTTTTGCAGTGCACAGTAATCAAAATATGACAAAAACTGCGAGAACTTTGTATCCATAGACAGTTTTCCTGTATTTTCCTGTCTTACCCTCTCCCCAGGAAAGGCGATTTCAGGATTTGACACAGCCGCGATTTTAGCCAGAGCATGACTTGCTTTTATTTTTCCTTTGTCGGTTCCCTCCAGAGCAAGCGGGATTAAAGCCTATGGCACACATTAGCAAAAAGTGTCACATAACTCTAATATCTCTAATGTCTATGTTTGGTTGGTGGTCTAGTACCTTCCCTCCACCTTGAGCGACGATTGTGCCACGATCTTTAACATCTTCAGCCAAGGCAAGAAACACTCTGAAGAGACATAAGGTGATAAGTGTGTGAGTTTGATTGCAAATTACCAATTTCTAGATTTGTGCAAAAATTCTGAAAGAATCATAACTTTGTGAACATTATAGTGCCTATAAAATGGTTTTGGGAGATACATTTTAAAAGTAAAAATATTTTAAACCTGGTTTTCAACCAGTGATTCGTTTTTTAACCACTTCGTTTTACACGATGCCAATCAAATAGATAGTTACTGCGGGGGATCGAACACCCATCGCCAGTACAGATCAAAATGTCGCTCCACTATTGTTCAACCCTTGATTCCTCAAAACCTCAAAAAAAATCTATTGGAATCCGTTTTGAAATCAAGTTTAAGAGGAACTTTTGAAAAGGTACAATAAGCAAATGGCACCCATTTGGTAGAAAGGCTCTTTTATGTTCTTTAATTCCATGGGCATCATACCTGGCAAGCATCTCTTTGGTCTGATCGGTCAGGATGGAGTTATCTGCTTTGACCATCACAGCAAGAGCGGAGGTGACTCCAGCTTTCAAAAGCCTCTTTACTCGTCTGGTGATGAAGTCTTTCTTGTCCTATGGACAGGTTATGTAGAGTTTATGTTTACCTTATGAAATTTCAAGCAGGATGAGAATGAAGAACACGATACCTTTGGATGCTGCTCAGGGACGTGTTGTTTGGAGAACTTGGCCAGTTGTACCATCTCAGGGATAATCTCTTTCTTATCATAGCTGTTGGTGCAGTTGACCAGCGTGCAGGCCACAGCATACAGGATGGTCTTATCGTTTGACTGTTGAACGTTACGTTTCTTAATCTATGTTCATATCAAGAATTAAAGTGCATCTCTCTATCTAATCACCTTGGCGAGCTCAAACATGGCTCTCATGGCTGGTTCATCTTCAACAAAGTCATCTTTTACATCAGCGTCATTGGTAAGATAAGCCAGACCTTCAATGGCCCACTTTCGGGTCCGTACATCAAGAGCAGGATTGCAGAGCCACCTGAAAAAGGAGGAGAATTCATCTCAAATTAGAAAATGTTCCGGATAGTTAGAGTCTTCAAATTTAAGCCAACATTCTCACTTTCTGCACTGCTTGGCCAGTTTCTCAGTGGAACCTTCTGCAAACTGTCTCATGCTGTAATCATCTCCTCCAGCAGATCCAAGCTTGCACAGACCCTGAGAAGTGAAACTGAACGTGAACCTCTCATTTTGTCACCACAATAGCAGCACAGAGCTCTAAAATCCAGGCCTACCACCAGGGCTCTGATCTTGATCTTCTCGTTCTTGGTTTTCTTGTACATGTCCTTCAGCAGAGTCACTCCATTACTGATAAAGAACGAGGCTTTGCTGGTTTTGGTGGAGGCGTGAATGAGAGCCTCCACTGCCACCAGCTGGTCCACTTCACGCTCGGATCCACACAGGGCGACCATCATCTCCATCACACCCTGACGGCCCGCGAGGGCATTGCCCACATCGAAAGGGCCCTGCAGGAGGCCTGACAGAGTGTTGATGGCGTGAATGTTCTTGTCCATGTCGTTGGGGTCAAATTTGCTCCTGTGGATCAAACAAACAAAAGAACATATTTGGCTTAAGATCGCTTTTTACGTAATTTGCACATTTGGCGCACATTTAACTCATGATTTGCAAATATGAAGATTTAGTCAAAAGTTTCAGGATTCCAGTTTTTCTTCAAATTGCAGATTAACGTTTGCTTTTGTCTGAAGAACGGTGTTCCTGAAGTCTCTGAAAATCAGTTTTTCGGGCAGTCAATCGCACAAAAGCTAGCACAAGAATAGGCTTTTGGATACTCACCCCGCAACACTCGATAAAACGTCATTTTTAATATTTGATTCTGTTCATTTTTTTTCAATTGACCACATAACTGCTCTTCACTTCCTTCATTCATTTTTCCGCTTATTCCATTTCAAGGTATTGGAAACTACATTTCCCATGGGCAAAATTCGACCAATAAGAGTTATCGCAAGCATTTTCTTCAATTAATTTGCTCAAAATATATTTCTGTATTGTCCAGTTAGTTTTTACTGCAGCAAAGTGCTTCTGCAGATCGAAATGACAACGCTTTAGTGGTTTTATTTTGATCTTGTCAATTTGCAAAGCATCATGTCATTGTAGTCTTCTTTGTCGCATTAACATGGAAATGTGCGTATTTTTTGCAGGTTTAAAAAAATGTATTTGCTTCAAACTACACATTTTAATCATGAATAAAAGAAAAGCTTATGTACTCAACAGCATTTATTGAGCTGCACCCATTGATAAACACCTTCCGACGTGAATTATTTTCTTAATGTCAGAAAAATGTGGAAATAGACTTGTTTTGTTCTTAAGTGTTTCACTAAGTAGATCAAATGATACTGGAAATTCCAAATTCTTTTGTTTTTAATGAATGATTGTTTGAGTCTCAGAAAACTTTTACACAATAATATGCCAACAAGAAAAAAAGTATAATTGATACGTAAATGGCGCAGTGGATAGCACTGTAGCCCTGTTAGAGGGCTGTCAGTTTGAGGCTCGCCGGTGACCTTCCTGGAAGGGTTTCCTCTGGGTCCTCCGGTTTCTCCCACAATCCCAAAAACAAGGTTCTTTGAATAATCTAAATTCCCCTTTGGTGTGAATGTGTGAGTGAATGTTACTCTGCAATGGACTGGCGACCTGTCCAGGGTGTACTCCTGCCTCTCGCCCAATGAATGATAAAATAAATCAAGGGATTGTTCTCAAATTACAGCAAAAAAATAATGACGTTTCACTAAACGACCTCCATCTACTGTCATGGAACATTCTCTTAGAGATAAAAAAAAGTTTATTGTTGAAATATGAGTCCATTATAAATGACAGAGGGGTTAATATTTTTAAAAATGTCAAATTTGAAAACCTTTTTAATGGTTTTACAACTGTTTATGCTATTATAAGCTATTAATTTTATCCTATTATTTGTTGGTGTCCCATTGAAATTGTGAACATATTTTGAATTTATTTTATTTGTTTTGATCTTCATTAAAATAGTTATTTTGAGCCCAAAACATTTCTTGGTACCAGTCTCTCGCGCATAGACGAGGCGAAGGTTTTTTGTGGCTAATTATTTGATTCTCAGATTATCAAACACTATAATGAACTCCAAGCATATTGAGATAATTATTGGTTACGCACTTGATGTAGTCGTCGCAGATATCTCTGAAATTATCTCTCTCGGGGTCACAGCGGAGGTCATCATAGAGCTTGTTGAGGAGAACACTTGCGATCAACTGAGTGTTGTCTGTCATTGGCAGCTGATTGGGCAGATCTGGAACCTGACCACACACCTTCAGGATCTTCTTCAACCCTGTATTAATTCAGCAAAAAGATAAAATGATATAAAAAGTGTCTAATGAACATCTGTAATTTTTCTATTTTACAATCTCAACCAAACATACTGCCAGAGCTTTAATTGTTAATTAACTGACACTAATTTTCTGAAGACTCCTTGTACATAGATATATACCATGGTCAATGGTGAAGAGGCACTTGGTGTTGTCCGCGCTTTTCTTTTCTTTCCTGGGCACGTTCCTCATCAGGAGATTCAGCGCCTGATCCCGGCCGTGTCCCGAAACGCTCTTGCTTCCGATCATCTCCAGCAGGGCGAGCAGAACATCTTTTAAATCCCGACTGGAGTCTGTTAAATATTAAGTAAAATATTCACACTTTAAAGTCTTGTGACGAACTGGATTTTCATTTCTTTATTAAAAAAAAAGGACTTTTTTTCACTATGACCTATTCTAAAATTGTGCGAAAAAATTGGGAAAACTGGAAAAGAAGCTCTACCAAGAAGAGCTATGACTGTGACTTATTTTTTTTCTGTTATTGTGTTGGGTACATTTTACTGTATAGAAGTACATATTGCTGCAATTCCTGTTGCCACCATGTGGCGCTATAACTGATTGCTATTTAGACGCTCTGAGACGTGGACTGGTAACATACTTGGTGAGTTTGGAATTGATCTGACTTTATACTGCTGAGCTACAACAACTTCCTGTTTAGAGTGATATTTCACTTTTCGAAGGCAACCGTGTGCAAACCCAGTTTATCGAAGACAAAAAAGACAAAAAAAAAAGGTTTTTGCGAAATAACAGACTTTCTGACTATTTCTGAAATGTGTTACAAAATACATTTACCTACAACAAATTGTTAGTACACTACTAAGTGGCGTTATCGAGCAATTTTGCCACGCCAACTTTTTAAATTCCTAATCATATGTACATTTTCCACTCGTTCTGATGAAATTTAATCCGTTTTGTTGAGATATTAACATGCATACATTGGTTCTCTGTCTGCTGAAGACTGTAACCTGAACCATTTACTTTATTTTCAACAATAAAAGGGCATATGTTGTTGAAGGGGGGAAAAACACCCTACTGAGTCTCAGAGGGGAGTTGTGAGACTTCAAATACATACTTTAAAAGCATGCTTCCTCAGTAAACCTTTTGTACTCAGTCACAAACTTGTGAGCTGCTGGCCTTTTGCGGGTCGCAAGACGATATTGTGTGGACCCGCAAGCTCACAGCAAAGTTTAATGTTATGCAGCCTACAGGGTTTCTCCAGTTTCTAAACTATATTGTGATTGATGTGACTGTTTCTACAAAAATCTATTAACCTAAAAATAATTAAGAACATAAGATTCTTCCATCTCACAAACCAAAAATATAGACATCATTATCTCTGGCCTCATGTAAAATTGTATTTTTATCCACATCATTAAAACAAATAAACCTACGTAGACCAATGGATGTCAGTTATATAAGATATATATATATTTATTTTTTTTCATTACTAACAGTTTTCCCTGTGGGTTAAACAAAGAGGACATTAGCGATTTATTAATAATGCTTCATACATTTTTTTGTTTATTTTCGATGGTGCGCTATTATTCATAAGCAAAAACTGTGAACCAATTTTCACCATGTTTCCAAAACGACTTGTATACATTATACATAATTGTGCTCATAAGTTAACACATCCTGGTAAATCCACTTGTCATTTTTCAGAAAATATTAACGATAACGAGGCGAAAAAAAGCCTAATTAGTGGTTTTTATTTTTGGAAAAATGGTAAGGGTTTTGCCAGGGTAAACTTTTGAGCACAACTGTGCTTAATGTCCATTACCAAGCACAAGAGCCTCTTCTTTGCCGTAGTTCCTCTTGTCTCCGCCAGACAGGGAGTCGTAGATGCACTGGAAGAGGTTTGCACTGGCCAGAGCGATCTCCTCATTGTCCACAGCCATGATGCTGCACAGTTTACTGATCCCAACCATGTGCATGATAGCGCTTGCCTTTAAAACACAAACCATTTCAGAAGAAATGGCACAGAAAAGAGCATAGAGATGCAATATGAAAACTTAATTTTCTCACAAATACAGCTGATTCAAAAAAAGCAGGTGGCGCTATGAGTCATTTTTTATGGTTTCTGTTTATTTTGAGAATATTACAACCAGTGCCCTTTTATTCTTAAATTAGTTTATCTGTTAACTATTTTTGCAGACAAATGTGATAAGAAAAGTCTGAGATATGAAAAGTTGGCCAGTGGCTCACTCGTGCTCGGTGTCCTGTGCACATTCCTGACAGCGTCCGGACGGCTGCCAGAACCATCTCTGCTTTCCCGGTGTCCAGCAGCTGCAGGAGTAAAGGCACACCGTTGTTCTGGAAGATTCTCTCAGCTCCTGCGTCCTCTCGGGCCAGGACGATCAGGTTATTTGCCGCCTGGTGACACACACACACACACACACACACCCACAGTTTGGATACGTTACAGCTTTGTACGTTATAATAATAAACCTTTATTATTAATAAATTTAATTATTAATTATTAAAAATAAACATTTTTAACAAAAAAAAAAACACAAGTACACAACACAAAACAACCACTATAAATCGAGTTTAAAAAAAATGCGATAATATAATCAGATGACGTCAATGTTCGCGACCAATCAGAACACGCCATGATGCCGCTGGTCATCAGAATATATGTATATATTTTTTTTAAATAAATCTACCAACGTGAGACTTCCATCCCTCTACGTTACCCCTAGCTATGTCTGTTTTCTTCAGACAAACAAGTGTATTAAACGAAATCTACTAAAGTGAGGCTTCCGTGTCTCTGTTTTACCAATAGCCATTAATGTTTTCAATCTTTCTTCAAAAAAAGTACCAGAAAATTCAAAACTCTCCCTATGACTGAACTAACTTTTACATTTGTTTTAAATTGAAAAGAAAACACGTGGGAAGTGCATCAAACCTTTTCTCTCTTTTCTTTATCAGATTCTTCTGAAAACAGGATATCAAACATGTTCTGTACCCTGGAGTCTGTTGAGAAGCTGGTTTTCAGCTGTTGGATGAACACGTTGTTTTAGATGATTAGCAAAGCACTTTTCGATGGAAAACACCTCAAGAACGTCAACCCTCACTTTCTGCTGGATCTCAGCTCCAAGTCTCCTGAGAGTCTCCAGGAAAGTCTTGTTTTTGGGCTCGATGGTGGAACATCTCTGAACATCCTTGAAGGCCATATCCAGTTTGCCGAGCTTCTCGTAGGCTTGACATCTTCTGAACAGAGCCTTGATGTCTGCTGGGTCCACATCGATGGCTGAGAGTGTAAAAAAAAACAATCAGTTGTGTATTTTATTTTATGGTAAAATTATCTGTAAACATGAAAAAATATACCTTTAGTGGCATCTGATGCAGCATTGCTGAAATTTTCCTGCAAAGCATGACATCATGAATATTCATAATGTGACATTCATTTGTAACATGTGAAGTATTCAGATTAATACCTTTTTTAGGAAACAGGCGGATCTGTTTCTGTAGATCACTGCTAATGCTTTCTTATCTTCCTTCTTGCAGGACTTTATAGCTTTCGTGTAGCACTCGATGGCCTGGTCGATTTCTCCAGCCTGGAAGTGCTTGTTTCCATCTTCCTTGAACTGGATTGAATCTCCAATTTCTCCCATCTATCAGACATTTTTAAAAGAGCTTTGAATAATGGGAACTCAAATACAAGACTTTTAGATGGACTAAAGGTGAGCTATATAATGTTGGTCAGATTCGCAAAACAAAGATTTTCTGAGGCTCAGTACGTAGAGCAGTGTGCTAACACTGGGAACTCCAGGGAAAGCAAGACCTGATATGTTAATTCCTTCAAATGTGGGTCACTTTGGGTAAATACAAATCATAGTGGCTTTATCCATCAATTTTTTTTACCTACTTATTGCTAGTTTGTGGTTGGGGTCAAGTGGTTCTGCTGGTGCACAGGTCACACTGAGCAAAGATGGAGTCAAAGATGGAAAGTGGTTTCGTACCATCCTTCACAGATCACCAGGGTTATATTCACTTCCAATAGCAATTTAGCATTATCACTTCTAATTATCAACCTATTGTCTTTTCTAACATTAGAAGGCCCTTAGGTGGCCTCGACGTCTGAAAATCAGCAGCACTGACCCCCATGACTCTCCATTGGTGATAAAGATGCTACATTATACATCACACATGAGCAAAGGTCCATTTTTACATTGCAATCTTCCTTACTATTCAGTATACAAAACACAGCAGAAAAGCCAAGCAGTGTGTTAAAATGAATATGAAAAAATATATGTCCAAACACTTAAAATCTTTATAAATGTGTTTAATGATAAATGTTTGGTTTTTATAATATGATTTTGCTATTTTTTTTTGTAGACACAAAGCAGACTGCGCTTGTTGAGGAACTGAAATAAATAAAAATTTAATTAACAATTAAATTTAGTAACTTAATGTCTGAGAAAATGGTAAGACAATTACCAGATGATCTTGCTAGAAATACTTGTTTTTCCTTTACCTTTTGGCTACTAAATTCAATTATTAGTTAATAGACAAAACGGCATTCATTTTTTGATTATAAATATGATTAAATAAGTTATTTACGATGGACCAATACCCATTTGCAATACTTAAGTATGTTTGCTATTGGAATCTGTTTTGAAATCAAGTTAAAAAAGGAAATCTTGAAAAGCTACAAGGAAATGCCACCCATTTTTCACCAAAAACATGCATTTTTATTTATAATTAAACGTAAAAATGTTGATTTTACAAACTTTTATAACTTCCTGTACATTTCAATGATTAACTCATTATTTAATATAACCGCACACACACAGACACACACTGATCCAAACATTTAAAAAAAACTTACATATTTTAAATTGCAAGATTTATTTTACAGTAATCTCAAACAGTCAGTGAAGCACATGTTTTCTCTGACTTTAAATGTGACCCTCATGCCTTATTTGGGCAACCAAACTGTTCACATAGAGCTCCAATAATTCAAAAGCACTAAACCCAACTGAAATTACCAGTTTTTTAAACTAATTAAACAGATTCAATTAGATAATTATTTATATTATTAATTGAAAAGCAATCAGGCATTATACAATAGTTACATACCATCACCAAAGCTATGTTCCGTCGAGCCAGGAAAGTGTTCTGTGCGTCTGTGTAGTTTCTTCCTTTGAGTTTATCACTTGAAACAGTGCTCACACTTATATGCCTTACACATTTGGAGGGGGGCTGCTATGATAAAGGAGGTAACCATTTCTGGTTGAGGGGTGCATCACTTTAATTTCTCCTCTTTCTAATGTCTTTATGTTGTGAATGTATCATAAATGAAAACCTGAGATTTAATCATTTCATGTTTGTCGCTGCTCTAATGGATTCCCTTTGTTTATCTCTGTGCTGAGGGACTGAGTGTAGATCAAAGATGTGTGTGATCCCCTTGTTTGAAGGAAATGGACTTTCCACGATCTGATCTATTTATGGAGAGGGCCTGACAGCTGAGAAATCAGTGGCAAATGTCTGAAGGCCTGGGGGTGGAGGTGTGTGTCCACCAACAGCTGGTTTGGTGGAGGACTCACTGGCACTTTCTAGAAGGAAAGACGTGTTCGGGAGACAAGGGGAGAACTGGGGAACGTGTTCTCTGCCAAAACAAAACATCCTGCAAACTTTACTTCTGTAGAAGTAGAACTTCCGAGTAGAGGAGCTAGGGTCGATGCCTCTTCTGAGATTTCTCCGGAACGGAAAAGCAGAATAATTCAAATTCGTAACTATTATACATTTTGGCATTTAGAGCACACAAATGGGGAATTTAAGCAACTACAACCATTGAAATGGCTATCAAAAATAAAACGTTAAGTGACAATGTGCTCGATTTAAGTTTATTTATAAAGAGAAATAACAGTTGAATATAAAAGGAAAGAGCACCTTTTAAAAGTTGTAAGTGATTTACAGAGAGATTTTACCAAACACATTTTAAAACATACATTTGTTTGTAACACAAATAGTAATAAATGGTCATTTTCAGAAAACTGGTCGAAATGATTGGCCCTCTAGTTCAAATTGTCAACAGTGACTCCCCAACAGCCTTGAGTTATTTCTGAACTAGGAGTCTCAATCAGGAATAATAGCCCATTCCCCCCGAGCAGATCTTTCAAGCCCCTCCAGAATTGTTTGCCTTCTGGCACAAACTCTGCACTGATCCACAGATTTTCCTTTGGATTCAAGTGTGAGCTTTGTGCGGACCACTCAAGTTCTCTTTTTGCTCATTTGGAGGTATTTCTTTAGCAGAAGGGAGGTCATTATCCAGCTGGATTACAAAAATTGACCCGAACCAAGTTGTCTTGCAGAATGCCTGAGGGTGTCTTTCAAATTTTTTTCACGTTTCCCTCACTGAAACATCCCCACAGCATCATACTCCCGGCTCCATGCTTCACCGTCTTTGTCTCATCTGTTAAAATGACATGTTTCCAGTAGACAAAACTTTACCCCAGGTTTTTTTGAAACCTCTCTCACTAGTTTTCCTTCCAAAGTTTATTTTTCGTTTTCTTCCTTTCTCTGCTTGTCTTGTTCTCCACTGTGTTGGTCTCTTTAAACTTCTTGGTAATGCTTCTCACTGCAGGTTTTGAACCTTCAAACTGGTAATAAGCTTGAACTGCAATTGATTAACTACGAAAAATAAGTTTAATTCATTGGAAAACAGTGGTTTGTTCAAAAGTCAATCAAAATATTAATTTATTAAAGGTATACTTTTTGCTTATTTTTAATTATTTTGATCAAGCAACTAAAAGAAATCACTTTCCACAGAAAAAATTATATAAATAACAATGTTATCACATTCTCTAGCTTTTAAACATCACTTGGTGTATAGTAAAACCTATAAACTGAATTACTGACAAGGAAGAGGGTGTATATTGTACTTAAGTCCACAAAATATGTGCTGAAAGATCTTTAAAAATGTTTTCAAGCACATCCATAATTAAAAATAAGAACCAAAACAGTTTATTTATAATAATGATTTAATAAATTATATCATTGGAACAAACAAAGGAGCAATAATAACATTCACAAGACAGCTCTTACATGGCGATATAAATCTAAATAACTCTATACAATCTAAAATTAGGCAATCATTCAGAATCCTCGACGTCTCTCGAGGATGCGTATCAAACCCACAAGCAGTTCCTGCATATTTGCAAACGTTCTGGCATTTGGATGCACGTACATGACACTCTACAGACGTTCATTTCAGTCTCGATTATCAGGAGCTGGAAGCTACACACTCCTAGATTTACAGTACAAGACAAGTCTGTGTTCATCTACAGTCAATCATTCATGGTGTGTCTCCTTAAAAAAATTAAACAATCAAAGTCAAAAATCGCTGCTTTCATTATGTATAAAAATTGCAGATAAATGGACAGTTCACAGAAAAACATCCAAATCCACATCCGCGCTGTTGGTGTCTCATCCACTTGTTCTGTGACATCGATTTTGTTCTTTAGCAGAATGTGTTTCAAGAGACTTGTAAGGAGCAGCAGGAGTGTGAACTTTTGGTTGATCTATAACTTTAAACTAAATGTCTGTACACAAACCTTGATTTTGGCTTAAAATAGTGCCGTAAAAAACAAACAAACTAAAAAAACAACCCCCATATCTTGATTTTCATAAGCTGAGATAGAGATATGCCAAATTGTTTGCTATGGTAAACAGCCTGGTTGCTATAGAGGGGTCGTGACAATTTAACGTTGTTTTTATCACTATAAGGTATATAAACCAACCCCCACGTCTCTATTATTTACTAAAGCTGTGATAGGGTTCTGATAATGTTGTTGCTAGGGTAAATAGTTTGGTTGCTAGAGAGCTGCAACCAATGCAAGTCAGTGATAAAAAAAAAAATCAAGTTGTTACTAGGACTAGCATAATCAAATGTACATTTTTCTGTAATGTTTCATCTTGAAGAAGTCAAGGAAAACTAGAGCCTGGGGTTCAAATACTTTTGCAGGTGGGTTCTCACACAGACAACTTCCACAAGTGTGGACGAGATTCTCAGTTTGAGTTACATTTTTATAAAGTTTGACCCCATTTTCCAAAACAAAAAATGAATAAAAATATATTGGCTCTTACAACCAAACATAAAAACTGAGCTGCAGTTACCCAAGATCTCTGCATCTTGGCCAATATTGCTAAATTAAGGACCTCAAAATAATACATTTGCAGAAATGCTCACAGCGCCTGTCTGAAGAGTCTTGGTCTGATCCCAGGTCTGCCTTCATAATGCAAAGTTCATTGGCTGCTAAGAAACACAAGGCTGCAAAAGCACAATGAGCAAGGAAGGTTGTGAAGTGATTTGAGATGTTTTGTTTTTGGCGAATGTCTTTGTTGTGTTTGGCAGAAGGAGCTCTCAGCTTGACGATGATGAGGACAATGAAGAAGCACCTCACTGTGCTTTTCACTGAAAAAAGTAAAAAATTAAGGGGTTTATTAACATTAGAATCTAAGAAAGTATTGTGTAAAAATTAAAACACAATCCTGTCTCTTATCTATAATGATTTTATATTGACTTCAATTATACATTGTTTTAATTTAATTGTGTATTTCACAGCACTCAAGGACACTGTACACAAGCAAAGCTTTGACACATGAGACCTTTAACATGCCCAAAGGTGACAGACCAAAAAATCTATTTAAACTGACAAAAAAAAAACAATTTCAACTTATATCAATAAAAGCCACTTATTTTTACAGCAATTTACTTTTTACACACTATCTGTATAAGGATAACAAGAACAATGCAAAAAAGTGTGTGATAATTAAAATTAAACGTGCAGTATCTTAATATTTTTCGTTTTAAAGTTCAAACAACTCACAAAGTAGACGTCGAGCACCGAGTCGTCATCTCGATCCACGTCCATTGTGCTTTGCTCTGACGTCAGACAGATGGCGCTGTCCTCCAGTGTGAAAGTCGAGCATGCGCACCTGAAATAAATCAATGGCAACCGTGAATATGAAGACAAAATAAGAGTCCTCAAAATATGACGGGCAATTTACAAATGTAACTATTTTTAATTGAACAAAAAAGTTTTCCAAATTACAGTCACATTTTCAGAGATTCTTTGTATCCACTTTGGAACTTGCTCATACTTTTATTTTCTGGAATTAAAGCCACTATGGCAACAAGGCTTTAGGTATTTACCTTTACAGGAACTTCGTAAAGCCTCTTAAATCCCTTCCCCACATTTAGTGAGACATTAAAGACATTAGGCCTGTCTTTGTATTTTGAGTTCACTGCAACATTAACAGCATCCGATAGTAGCCCATACTCATGCCCCCAGAAATCAAATTAGAAAGCTTATCAAAAGTAAACTTTCCAAGCTGTCCAAACTTTCCATACTCTTTTGACCTATAGAGCGGGAGGAGTGACATTGCATCCGCCATATTTGTATAGTGATGCCACCGGTGCTATGGTTACTTGTTAAACAGAGTGACTCCTACCTATGTAAACCTTTCCAAATGATTTAATGACATAATATACACTTTTGTTGTATATGTAAATAATTTGTGTTTAAAAACGTGCTGAGCTCCAAACTCTCTCAACTTCACAAACCTCTTCACATGCCTTTTTGCTGATGACTGGCTAATATTTTTTTTTTTTTGTTTATTGGAGCAGCATCGGGTTGGAAAGAATTTGTATTAAATTCTCATCTTTTTCTTTCAAAAAACTTTTTGTTTTTACTATTAATAACTATTTACCATGTTCTTTCTTCACTATCCCAGTCGTCTGTGGCAATATTGGGCATGCACAAGTTTTGAATACATCTAATTGAGGATAATTTCCTCTTGTTCCGCCCCCCCCCCCCCCCAGATATATACATGTGCTTTTGCCACTAATTAAGCTACTTTATCGATAAAGTCAGAAGCTAACATTTAACCAGTTCAGTAGATATTGTTCTAAGCGACCCCTAATGCTCTGTTTGAGGTGTTCAGTAACAAAAAACAAACAAAAGCTCTATTATGTTCATCTTTAGCACTCAGGTGAAATATTTATGAGCTCTTTAACCTGGAATCCCTCATAAAACAGGTGTGTCAAAGGTGAGGAGATCATCCAAAACACAAAGAAACCAGCAGGTTTAACATTACAGAAGCAGGAAACAAGGAATCAGTTCAATTGTGTCACTGTTTGACTGGAAAAGAAGACTTTTTCTAGTTTAAGAAAACTTCAGTTCATCTCTTATCTTGAAAGAATCATCATTTCAAATATTAACTGAACTGATCTAATCTGCAGTTCAGAAAATGTAGTAAAAGATTATAATTATGTACCATGAAGAAGTTCACATGGCACTAGTTACATGAACAGAGGTTAATCTGATGTTATGGTGCTTTTGTAGTCTGGATATAGCTTAAATGTGATGTATTGTATGTGAAATAAGAACAATTTGCAGAATGAACAGCAAAAGGACCTACAGTACTGTGCAAAGATTTTAGGCGGGTGTGAAAAAAATGCTTTTATCTCAACATTGACATTTTTTTCTCTAACATTACATATTAATTTTTTAATAGATGGACCAGTAGAGTGAGAATAAATGAAGTGGGAGAGAGACAGAGAGCATCATTGCCATTTTTTAATGAGGTTAAATATAGAGTAAAAGCACACTTTTTAGTGCGACAGTTCACCTAAAAATTAAGATTCCTTCACTAAATACCCATAGTTCACTTCTCCCGGACAAATTCTTCCTCATTCAGTTGAAGAAGGAAAAACTCGTCTTTTGAATAAAGTTATTCAAAAGAATCTACAAACAAAACATGTTTTAACTTATGCCAATCGCTTACAGTTTCAAAAATCACTTACAGTTTTTAAAATAACTTTGAGTTCTACAGAAGAGAAAAAAAATGATGTTTAATTGGTGAATTCTGTTTTTAAAGCAAGCTTCTCTAGTATATGTGTATGAGAAACTATCAGACGTGTGTGAGGTTCATGCGTCTAACGGTTTGTGTAAAAGGTGTCACCTCTGGTTAGATTTGGCCTCCAGGCAGCAATCTGTGAGGAGAACAGGGGGCAGGGGGAGGGAGCGATTCAAAGAGGAGCCTTCGTATGGGTGAGGAGTCTGAAGGACAAGATCAGGACGGTGATGGGACCAGAAAGCTGTGGCACAACAGGGGAAAAAACATCACAGGGTAAGAGGGAGGTTGCCTGTACGGTAGTGGTTTTTTAGAATTAGTGGCATTTGCAGAAAAATGGAATTGATTCAGATCTAAAAAAAGTCTATGTCAACCAGAGAAGCATTTATCAACAGGGATGTTTCATCACTTGAAAACATGTGTGGTCCTTCTATACAGTATTCCACAAAGCTCAGTGCTGAAAAAGATTACAAACCAATCACTGCAGAGGAAGGCAGATCAAACACCAATCTAAAAGTATTGATGATGATTCCAGCAGCTAACCTGAACCGATAACAATGCAGCAGGACAAACTTACAAAGTAAAGAAGGTAGTGATATGAATGAGGAAGAAATAACTCGGTATCTTGCTTTTCAGGTGTTTTCCAAAAGAAGCAGACACTTCCCGATTAAATTATTCAAAGGTTAATAAAACTAAAGTTCTATTCTATAAAGAACTAAATCAATGTCTTACATCAGAGGTTTCAAACTCATTTTCACCGAGGGCCACATTAGCATAATGGCTGTCCTCAAAGGGCCAGATGTAACTTATAAAAGTAAAACAATGTAATCGAATGTAATGTAAAATAAATGTAACTACTTCTTAATGTTATATAACTCATTATTTATAACTTATACAAGTGACAATTCAGTTTCATAGAAACAATTGTATGCTTGTTGTTCTAATATAAATCCTTTTGATTTTTGTCAGCTTATGAAAACCCACATAACTCCATTAATGAAGGATCAAAATGTCCAAGTGAATAAAGAAAAATAAAGAAAATTTTTTTTTTGTAATTTGTTTAGCGAAAAAAACCCAAGAAGCAAATACACTTCAGCTCCTAGACGATATTTCCGAGAAGCGTATTTCCGAGATATTTCCACGATACGTATTGTGACAATTTTGTATTGCAATAAATTCACTAGTATATTCGCTTAGTATATAATAATAATAAAACACAACTTATGATAAAGACGTTTTTATTATTTAGTCTACTTTATGCAATCCATAAGGACACAAAAATGTCCAGATTTTCCCAGAGAATTCAGGATTGAAGAGATTCAAGGATCTACGTCACTGATACACAGAGCAAAGCATTAAATAAAGGTATTGGGAAAAAAACCCTGGTACGTCCATCTCTAAAAGGCTGTTAGCTTGAAAAACAACATTGTTGAAGACACAATACAATCCTCCTTACTAATGACCACCTAACTTTCTTTCATAAGAAGAGCAAAATAAGAAACTGTGTTTTAATAAGAAACTGTGTTTGCATTTGGAATCTGCACAAAATCACCCAAACTGAACAAAAATAAAAAGTTTGAGTAGTGATAAGTCGATCACTAAAATTCACATTTATTCAGAGGACAAACAATGATGCCTACCCTGGCCGTCCAAACTGGCAAGACTCCTGGCTCCCGTGATGCGGTCGGTCCGCTCCTCATTCTTGTCATCTTTCTGGCCAGAGAGCATCTCTTGAGAAGAACACTTGAGTGCTGAGATGGAGTTTCTGGCCCTCTTGTTCGGCGAGAAGCGGTTTGCTGTGTGAAATGAGACTATTTAAGGACCCTGGTATTAAAGAAGTGAAAATGTTGATACAACCATTGCCTGGAAGACAATTAGGCCGTGAAATGAAATGTCTGTATGGTGCGTAACTTTTTAAAAAAATCTACATTCTGCAATCTTGGGGTAGCTTATAAAATCAGATTAAGGGCTGATGAATTATCCAAAGAAAATGGAAGAAAAAAAGTAATAATATCCTCATTGTTGACCGAGACGATTTGGTATAATTCCAAGCATTAACTACAGATATTTGATTTGAGGTTGCACTAAAACTGCAAGCCATTGTGATTATGTAATGGTTTGCCTCCTAAATGCACCAATTGACTCACGTTGAATCTTTCTGAAGACGCTGGAGCTCATGAACTTCAGAAATCTGTTTGCATAGAAACTGGGCCTGTGCACAGACACAGTATCCTAGGAGAAAGATAATACAAGACAATCAAAACCAGGAAGCTTCTTTAATTCCCTGGGCACTGTGAATAGTCTATTCATAACCCGAGTGCACCGAGACATCTAGACTTACACCGTCATAGACCAGTGCCTTCCAGGAGTGCTCCAACTTCTTGATGAATCTGAGAAGGAAACAGGAGTGAGATATGATAGATGGATTATATCAATTAATTTATTCTAAAAACGATCCCAAGAAACCTCTTGAACAGAGAGCATTTTTACCTGTACGATTGCAGGATGTCGATAATGCCCAGAAAAATGAGCAACTTCTCATCCCGGTGCGTTTTTGCAGGGATTCCTCCCATTCTGTTGTGATAAATCACATAAAATACAGGTCAAATCGCCTTTGAACAACATCAAAATATTGATCAATTTAGAATTTAATGTAATGCAAATGTTGGATAAAATATATGAAACGAAAAAGAATCCACTTTTCAATTAAAGATATGTTTTAAAAATAGCACAGTGTGTAAATATAGTGCCATTTCATTTTAAATATAACTGTATTGTATGTTATGGTTTGCTTCCACGTTTACATGTGTCCTAAGAAAAACAAAGAGATCAAAACAATTCCCCCTTCTTGCTCTTTCTAAACGAATAGCTGCATAATGCATGACATGAACACAACATGTGACGATCAGACTGACGTGTTGTCGGTGGTCAGGGCCTCAGCTGCCTTGCCGTCTCCCTGAATGGATTCCATGGCGGTAGAGTAAAGCACTTTCTGTCCCACTGTCCTCTTCCCGTCCCCTGCAGTGAGCTCGCCTTCTCGCTGACTCTGGTCCAGAACGTGAACCCCCAGCAGTAAACTGTAGTCCATGATCTTGAAACTCTCCAGCACCTGCATACACAGAATGATGCAATCATGTATATAGCATTGACATTTAATGTCGAAAACTGAAAATGTTTTCATTAATTATATCAAAATTAATTTTGAGCATTGCTTTGTTTTAGTTTTTTCACACTATGGCAAATTTTCGTATTTCTTAGCCTTTTTTCTGAAAACATGAATGATCATAATAATTTTTAAATCATAATAACAGAAACTTTCCAAATGACCTTGACCAAAAGTTTACCAACCCCAGCTCTTAGTATTTTGTATTCCTTCTTTAGCATTAGTGACAGCCTGAAGTCTCTTGAGGTAGTTGTTTATGAGGTTGTTTATCTTGTCTCTTGGTAAACCAGCCCATTCTTCTAGGTAAAAACTCTTGTAAATTAGTAAGGCATCTTGGATGAACTGGATGAATCGGAAAGCAGTACACTGCCATAAAAGGAATAGATGACCACGCCCACTCTTAGATTCAAAATGTCTGCAGAAACCCTCACAGTTAGTAGTTTTATACGGTGCATGCTCTAGTCAACCCCAGCTACCGAAACTACCGACAGCTGTGCTCACACCTCAATTGTTGACATGGTTTGTTTCATTTTACTTGCATTTTGGGCTTGATTATTTTATTTTATCCCGTTCCCGGAAGACCTTCTTTGTTTGCTTGTTTACTAGCATTTCACTGTGCTCTTGAACTTCGTGCATGACTGTAAATAATCATATGCATTTTGTTTGGCAGCAATGGAAATGAAAACACAAACAATTTGCCTCCTTTTAGCTAAAAAAACTGATTTTTTGTGATTTCTTGTGATCTATACCCAATAAAACAAACAGAAAGCTCAATTTGAAAACTCTTTTCAAACGGAAGGAAACAATTGTAAACAGTTGCTGTTCTGGGAAAGTTCTTCCTGTTTTGAGAGTCGGGTTATGTAAGGGATGTTCTGTTTTCCACAGAAAAAAAACCTTGTGAGCTTCTGTGATTACAAAATTAGTGAAAATAGCAGTTTTAACTTTTTTGGACTGTGCAGAAATTCGATTTTATTTACAGTCACTGACAATTAATTTACATCAATTGAGCAGCTCTGAGAAATGTGTCGCTAGGGACAGCAACGTCACAGGCAACTCGTTTGAGGCTGATGATCATCTGGTTTCTGCCTCGCAGCTACGTTCACTGCAAATTAATTGAATTAACACGGTATGAACTCCATCTATCACACTGACACGCTTAAAGCTCCCCGCTTTGAGTAAGGTGTTGTCTTATAGTCGTTATTTTGGTAGAGATAGCCTTAATCGAGGTAGGCCCACTAACCTGGCTTTGATAGTAAGTTAATAGTAAAATAAATATGCAATTTTATAAATTAACGATACATTTGATGACATTTATGGACAGTGAGTGGCATTTCTGAAAGAATTCTGTAAAAAGAAAAAATATAAATAATAGTTGTATGTTGTATCCAGCATTTGGTGCTAATAATCACCAATGTCACCCAAAGGTTGAAACCCAGACATGAACTGAAACAGAAACAGCTGTGTAGGAGGCTTTAAACTGGCTGAGCAATAACTAATCTCTGATTTTCTGACACAAGGAAGTTATGCTGCATCAACAAGGTCTCTTCAGAGTAGACTGGTGTTTCAAGATGTGCTGTTCAGATATTTGAAGAAGCTGTGATTAAAGGTCTCAAGCACCTCAGGCTCCATTATTACTAAGATTTATTCAAGCAATTTTAGAAAAATTGGGCAAATTAAAAATAAAAGTGTGAAAGTAAGTTGTCATGTCCAGTAGGTGGCGCTGTGGCTGAGATTTTAAACTTTTCTTTTATTGTTTTGGACCGTATTATTTTCACATCATCACCCTTGATTACTACATTTACTGTGGTCTCCTGGTGATACTATTACTAAAACTGTGGGTTGCTATAAAGATGCGATTACTTTGTAGACTTTATTATAGTTATAACAACTAAAAATGGCCGCGGTGTGCACGTAGTTTAACAAAGTCACAAAAAGCTTTGCAATTTAACACCCCATATGCCTTAAAATGAAACCGATGGAGTTTGGAGGTGAACAAAAAAAAATCTATAAGAGGAGGACGTCAAAGTTAGCGTAACTGGTCCTTTTTAGAGGTTTTTGCTCAATATCTGAATTCCTGTTGATTTTGGAAATGCGATCCATGTTACTTTTATTTAAGTCTTGGTACCCTACATATGTGTGCCGATTTTCAATCACCTATGACAAACTGTTATTGCACCAGAAGCTAAAATGTGGTAGGTGACTCGATGAAGCCATTTTTCCACACCCCCTTTTTTAGTTCTGAAGGGTGTGTGGAACTCTTCGCACCTTCTCAAGCCCTAAAAATGGGAAAAGATGAGGATTGTAGACGCAGTGGTTTTGTTTGTATAGCGCATTTCTGCACATTGGTGACTAAAGTGCTTTACAGAGAGTTAAGACAGTGGAAATAGAGCATGTAGAATTTTTTTTTTAATTCAGGGTTCTCAATTTAATACATATTTCTCCATCACATAAAAGCATAATGAATAAAATAAAAAAGCATAAAGGTTGTGCAATTTGAATGCGTTTCAAATTCAACTCAATGGTTAATAAAATAGAAAAAAAAGAGAAATGCAGCCAATAACTTAAAGCAGAGTTCCCCCAAAAAAATCAACACAACTCTATACTGGAATACTGGTCCTTTAAAATGAATATTAAATTATTAATTGTGCTTTTCATATGTTTCCGTTTAGATATTTGCATATTCCCACTGAAAATGGCACCTTGTTATTTCTACAGTGACATTTTGACATTGGAAAAACAATTTTGATCCAATAAAACACTGTGTTCTCCTCAAATGCTCTGCTTGGAGAGTGAGGCACAGTGAGGCAAGAGGCGGGGAGAATGTCTCCATGAACCATTTTCGGTTTTGTGTGAAACATGACTTTTGGTTTTTCCCTCGGACCTCTTGTGACTCGCATTAGGGATCAGGGCTGATCCTTTTACTGGAGCTCACAGAGACTGGTCAGAATTAAAAGGAAAGAGTAGTACTCTCTAAAAACGTGAAACTAAAACAATTCCACTGGCTTGTCTACAATGTGAGCTTCCTCCAGTGGAAATCAGAGGCATAGTATTCTCCAAAACGAATGAGATTTGAAATGAATAAATGTGTATTGCTTCTTTGGATGAACGGTCTCTTTAAGGCTCAGACCTAAAAAGGAACATGTTGTCTGAGACAAACAGGGCATGCCTGGAATGCCGTCATGCTGGCAGTGCTGTGAGCTTTGCTTGTTGGTAAATAAAATGAGCAAGCAAAACATGGCCAGAGAATTCCAGAAGCGCAGACGGTAACTAATGCAGAATCCTCAACATCATGCCAGTGATGAAAAATGTTGTTTTTGTGTTCAGTATTTACAGTTCCTAAGTTTTCATGCACATTTTTGATTTATTGGCCACTTTTCAACTGTGTTTCCTCTTTTTAAATCAAAATGAGAAGATTAACTTTGCAAATGACCCTGATCAATCTTAATCTTAATCTTTTGTATTCCCTCTGTAAAATCAAAGACAGCATGGAGTCTCTTGAGGTAGTTGTTGATGAGGTTCTTTATCTTCTCTGTTGCCCTTTCTTCTTGGCAAAAAGCCTCAAGTTCTTGCATGAACGGCACATATGAGTTCTCCACGGAGATCTCAAAAGCTTCACTTTGTTCTGGTGGAATCAGTGACAATTGGATGTGTGCCTTGTGTTTTGGTTCGTTGTCGTGTTGGAATGTCCAGAAACGTCCCGTGCGCAACTTTTCTTCTAGTATCTTTTGATTACTTTTGCTCACTCTATTTCGATCAATTTCAAAGTGCCCTTGGAGCTCAAACATCCCCAAACATCAGTGACCCGCCCAGGGGGGTAATTTCCACAGAGGTCATGAGCCTGATTGAGCCTAAATAACTCCCCCCAATATAAAAATCACATAATTGTAGGTGAAAAGTTTCCATTATTTTCATGAATAACGTGTTGTTTTTGCCAGCAAAATTGTTGCGTATCAAATAGTCTGCAAATTTAACCCCTGCTCTTCCTAAGTAACAGAGCAGGCCTGAGGCATAGGCAGCGTAGGCAAATGCTAAGGGCGCTGTACATCCAGGGGGTGCCAGAAATGGAGGAAGATAAAAGTGCAACTTCCACTAATCTTAAAACTGTTTGTTATTATGTCTTCAGAAAACAGTAAGCCCATGTTAAGTTAAGTGCATTGCAAAGACTATTTAGTAGTAATAGTAATAATAATATTATTAATAGTAATAGCCAACACTACCAAGTGTTGCACTACACCCTTCTCCTCCTCTGAATAACAGACTTTACCTGCTAAATTTTTATGCGCTCAAAACATTCCACCGGGGGAGGATAAAAAGGAAAGAAGAGGAGGAAAAATGCCACAAAGACAGGGGTAATGGTATCTCTGGGGGTTTGAGATGTTGACCATGTTGACATCTCAATCTTCTGGAAAAGAAAGGAATGCCAGACTGGATTTATGTGGTTTGTTTCCCAGTTCTGCAGAGCTTTGAGCACTCAGCACATTCTGAATCTGTTAATAAGCGACTGCGCTGCTCAAGACTCTCATGAACTTGTTTTCCTTGAAACTGTGGCTCACAGATTTTCAGCTAATTATAGGGACAGAAGCGTCCCAGCAGTACTAAAACGCACCGATCCTGGAGTCCATTTTTATACAATCTGGATGGCAACTTAAAATTGAGCTGGTTAAAATGCAGCACAGCTTTTTGTAGAGCTGCTAGCTTTGTGGTGTAAACCTGCTCAGCAGAAACACACCTGATATAAATAAACGTAACCTTTCCTACTTCAATTTTCCCTGAAGTGACCTTCACGTCACGTATAGTTACATCATGCAACGGTTTGTGATGCAAAAGTGATTATGACCTTCAGGATAATTACTTTAAGTAGGTATCCAGTCTAGGAGGGTGCGTTTGCAGTGAAGTATGGACTTAAACGCCTGTTTTTATTTTTGCATGCTCGTATAATGAGTGTTTTTGGGATCTTGCCATTCATTTTAAGATAATTCCCGTTCAATGCACACTGTGTTTTAAAAGCTTGAGGCCAGTGAGATCAAGGATGATCCACAGAATTAAACAAAATCCTAAGTAAGCTTCAATAGCCTTGTTTCTACCCAAAGATACATATTAAATTCATGCACTGAATTTACTGGAATATGGAATATGGAATATCGCATAAAATAGTTTTTTTGACTATTGGATCCCTAGTCATCCAATAGTCAAAAAAACTATTTTATGCGATATTCCATATTCCATATTTGAAAATTGAAATTTCTGGGCTGAAAACAAAACCAAAAATTTTAAATGCACTTGGCCGAAAACCGAGACCGAAAATGGCTTCATTAAAAACATGTTTAAAATATTTTAATTTTGTTTGTATTAAAAAAACTACAAATTAGTTTATGTAACAAAACTGTGCAAAAAAAAATTCTAGCTGCTTTTTTAATTCAATTTTAAATTACTGCACCAAACAACAGAGCGCAAACAGAAGAAAAATAGTTGCAAAAATATTGCAACTTTGCGTTCCTCATCTGAAACTTTTCCAAACCGCTGACATACTCCGTGTTTGATGTGTAATGACAGCGCAAACGAGACGGGAGGATGGGAGAGGCGTGGCAACGATTTCAGCTTTTATTTTTGGTGCTTTCTTACGTTTCGGCTGAAACCGGTAATGCTTTTTCGAAAATTTTCGCAGCCGAAATTTCGGTGCATCCATAATAATAATGACGTACTTGCTTCTAAGAACATGTAGAAAACCATAATATGAGAGACTGCTCTCCCAGTGCAGCCAGTTGAGACAGTTGTGGGAGGTAATGACCCCATAGTGCCCCAGTTCCAACAGAAAAAAAAACGAATTGGCGTTGGATTGGGATCTATTCAGCGTGTCCATTGTAGTTTATGCACATTTTTTGATGCGTTCATCGTACGTATAATTTTGTTATGGGCAATTTTCTAAATTTATGAGCATCTTTGATTTTACATCCATTGTTTTTTTTATGTGATGTTCACATAAAAATGGTTGAATGGAAACACAGCTAGTGCGGTGAAAACTGGTGGAAACGATGCGGGAGGTGACCTTTGATAATTACTTAAAGTAAGCATCAAATTTCTAGTGCTTTTAGATTTTCACCAGTTCACTTACTCAAACCATCATCAGGCATATGTGACAAGGTGGGGGAATGCATACCAGGCGAGCTGTCCGAGTAAAGAGTCTGGGAACGGCAGTGATCAGAACCTGGGAAAATTCCTCAAAGGGCCCCGATACTCTAATCTCTGAGATTTGTATATGCTGAACTTACTACAATTTAATTGACTGTTGTACTTAATTGTGGGGGAACTTGGGCTAATATTATCTTTATTCACTATTTCCGACTTTCTGTTTGAAAATACATTTCTCAGGACGTGAAGTATATAGAAAAATAATCTCAGGCTGAGGAGAACTGAAACAAGTGAAGGGGAGGAGCTTGATGAAACACTTATGTATCTCTGGCAAGTATTAACTTATTATGGGCAGGGATGGATGATAGGCTAGTCATTGTGATCTCCCCCGAATTTTGTTATATTAACGAACCAACCAATTTTAAGAAACCAAGTATTTAGCTCTTAATGCACACTATTTTCTAAATGCTCGGGGGCTTTGAACTCCTGAACTCACCAAACATTACACAAAATCTATTATATATGGGTGCATCTGGAAGTAGACAAAATGTGCTTTTTTTTTAAAAGAGGGAGTGCTGGTAGCAGCAGCTGGAGATGGATACGGCATATGTCTTCATAATCGTGTTTAGTTGTGATTCAAAAATTAATGATGCATTTATATCAAATTTTTTTAGCAATCAAAAATCAGTCTGCATTCATACAGAGCTTTAACTTTTCCAAAAGTTTGTGACGTTTAAACAATTTTAACGTGAAACCTTCCAAGAACTTTACTGATTTTTACCATTTTTAAGCATTAATTACAAAAATAAGAGAAATGTGCACCAACATCTCAAGTAGAGATGGTCTCGTGGTCTTGAAACACCCATTCTCTACATGTTTTGACTTTAGTGTGGTGAAAGCTGGTGGAAAAGGTGCAAGAGAACTGTGTGGATTAAAATACCCACACCTTTATGGTTTCAGGGCTTGCCCTTTTATGATTCAACTTCACTCTCCCCTGTTGAATTCTGTGAGAAAGTTTAGACTTTTATAAAAATGTGTATAAATATCATAAAAATATTGCAGCGGTATCAAAAGTAATGGCACAGCATTCCCCACAAAGCTGCATAATTCGCACAAATTCGCAAAGCTTTATACCACGAAGCATTATTGGGTTGAAAAGGTTCAAATTTCTGCTAAAATACTAATAAAAAATGCTGTCCACCCTGCTAGCAACATGCTAAACTCAACTACAATCAAAAGCACACTGGATTTGTTTCATAAATGAGGAATATTGTAGCACTCACCCGACAGTCCCGCTGTAGCGTCTTCATCAGGGCACTATAGGTCTCTGTGTCAAAGTACAAGCCATCATGCATGTCCACAAAGTCCAGGTCCTTATAAGTGGGGCAGGCCTTTTCCCGCTCTTTTCGTGAAGCCCGCCTCTTGTACGTGGAGCCCTTCAGGTCATATTTATAGTGCATCTTTACAGACCGCGGCAGAACGTTGTTCATAACCACAAGGCGGATATTGATTCCTCCAGACTGAACACAGTACAAGCCGTAGAACTTCGGTAAGAGAGTCCTGGGGTTCTGGTTGAGGTTCTGAGGAAGAGAAAAATATGTTTTTTTCTGCTGTACAGTCTGTTTCTTTAACATTGGGTGTCTATGGAAGGCTTTTGCCTTTCGAAACCAGCCTCAAGTGGCCAAGTGATGAACTGCAGTTTCAGTCACTTTCACACAAGCAAGATTGGGAGGTTCCTACCATGTAGTACCCAGGAAGCAGCTTTTGGAGGAATTCGGCTTCTTTGTGCTGGACTGTTTTAATGATGAATTCGTCATCACTGGTCAGGTAGAAGAGCGAGCCGCTGGCACCTGGGTTTGACAACTCAATCAGGGGTTCTTTACAAATGGAGTACTGCAGGAACACAACCGGGGAAAACCATTAGAAGCAGATATATTCCAATTGTAATGAAAATAAAATATACAATATTATAAGTTCTATTCAACAAAAACACACATTGATACTTGTTATTTATGTTTAATTTTCAAATACAGCTCTGTAAGAAATGTCAGCTTTTGAAAAATTTTGTACACAAAATAGCTTTTGAAAAAATTTTTATAGTTTGAATTCACTTTTTTTTCTACAGAGAAGCACTGAAAAAAATGAACGATACATTTTACAGGAAAACAACAGCAGCTGTGGTTGCAAGACCTTTATAGTCAAATAAACTGTAGCTCCCTTATTGGTTTTACGGTAATGTAAAGTAAACATATTTTATTAAAATCATATTTATCATTTTAATGATTTTTGTAAAACAGTTTATAATTGTCAAATTCAAGGATTTAAATCATAATATTGACAGTTAATTACAGTTATCTTTTTTGCAGTTCAGAACTGTCTAATTTAAAGGTTTGTGTTGTAATATTTATAGTTAATTAAAACTGTGGTTGCCATAACTTTACAGTCAAATATACCGCTGGTTTAACGAGATTGTACTGTAAATTTTACAGATTGTAATCACATTTTTACAGTTTATCCCATCTAAATGGATGCGATTTCACATGCTTCTTACAAATGTCTGCAAAAACACATTTAAGAACATATTAAAACATAAAAATGCAAATACAGTAATTCATTCAAATTAAGGCAATAAACCATATTTTAATATTTTTTTAACATATACATTTACAGACACTGTTTTTTTTTTAACAGTGAAGAGGATAAATTGTCAGCTATTTTATATAGCGTATAAAGAAATTATTTGAGGGAATCTAAGTAATATACAAAAGTCTATATTTCAAATTGTGTTTTAAACATTGCACGCAGCTTATAAAACACCCCTAAACTGACCAGCTGAGCGCTTTTACTGCCGTATGCAAACCGTACAAGGCCGGCTTATTACTGCCTGGAAGTCCCGTGGTTTAATTAGGGTTACATAACCCCCCCCCCCCCCCAAACCTTATGAGGTCCTAAAGCAAATGCTGTGGGTGAAAGATTTCCAGAGGACAGAGCTGAACCGAGGACAAGTCAACAGTCACGTTGTATTTCCAACCCAAACACATGGGCATTTGCATTTGGGCTGCCTGTCATGCTGCCTGCGTGAGTGTGTGCGTGTGTGTTTGGGCTCCTAATTAGCTTGCATTTCCTCAGCCAAATCTACACTATGTATGCTACAAAAAATGTGTATACAAGAAACTCAGGAGAGCATGAAGCAAGGCTTTCTTTCATCTCTCGCCAGATCGTTTCACACGGTTATATAAACCTGATTTCTTTCTCATTAACACATTTGAATCTATACAAAAGCCTGGCTTGGCATGGGCCAAATACAGCAAAAATCACAATACCATGTCTGTAACAAGCTGCACACATGCTAATAACCTATACCACAACATAAAACATATGTGGCCCATCAAAACCAACTCCCGTATGCCACCGCCAGATTATAAGCATTTAAAGAAAAATGGCCAAACTTTGACCAAGTATCGTTCTGTAGTTGATCAATCTTAGAACGTGAAACCGAAAACAGGTGCCACAAATAATCTGAACCAATTAAATTGGATTGGAATTATTGTATTCAAACTTAGAATTGTTTTGACTTCAAAACCTAAAAATGTATTGCAGTAGGTGATGTAAGATTGAAATGTTCTGCTCTTTTGTCAGATATTCTGTATTTTATGCACATTATTGCTTAAAACAACCAACCAACAACTTAAAATACTGAATAATATTAAATAAACTATGAAATTACTGCTTCATTGAACTATATATTATATATTATGTGACGTTCAGCATGTCTGGTGATTGTTTTATGGTAGTGTTTCAGTTGGGTGGAGTTATGTGTTGGTCAGATGGAGGACACCAAAGAATTGGAGTCTCTCCAGACGATAAATCCCTTCATCTCTCAATCTTCCGAGGCATTTGAGAGCGATCGCCCTTTATCTCATCCTCACCTTTTGTGTTTTGATAGCATTGTCTATAATTCCAATAATATTGTACTATATTACTATATTTCTCCTTCTTCGTCATGATCTATGACAATTGTTAATTATCCATGTACACAAATGACTGGAAAAGCAACTAAAGTTACAGTGCAACACTTTTTCTAGTAATCTGCATTAAATGTGTTTGAAATCTTCCTCACAATGAAATAGTTCGCTGAAAATAGAAAGTTTAATTCGGTTGAATTAAAAATAACAATGCAACTGCAAATCGTCCAATAAAGAACTGGTACCTTTGTATTTAATTGACATTTTACATAAATAAATGTTGTTTTTGAGGTTTGAACAGGCTCAATTGAGAAACACAAACTCTTACTGACCCATGAGTTCCTTGTGACTCAACAAATACATTCTCGGTTATCAAAATGTTATAAAATGGATGGACAATGGGTTTATAACAAAAATAACTTCTGTTGTGGGTTTCTTTCTACCTTTTCTGTTCAATTTCTAAATGAATCGCATTAAATTTACCGAAGTCAAATGCAGACAGGCATGTTTTGAAACACAATAAGTAAAAAGGTCTTCCCTGGCCACTATCCTGTGACATCACACGTTCTGAATGTCTACAGCAGCACTCAATAAATCCATTCAAGAGGATGATGTAATGTAGTTTCACAAATTACCCAGGATCTCAGACTATCAGGCACCTGGGAGTGGTATGGTTTCTGCTGGGCTAATTAAAAGACCATTAGAAGTCAAAGAGCAGAAGAGGCAATTAACAGTTCGCCTGAGATGCTACGGCTAATCAGCACCATCCGACCCGACCCACGCTGCTATTTTAAACGGTAACGTACACTAGAAATGTTTTCGAGATAAGGCTTCTTTTGTGAACACCTACTGCCTTCGAACAGTAGTGCAGGTGTTCAACGAGAGCTGAAACATAATTAGAGATCGCTCAATGAAAGATTTTACTGCTTTAGAGAACGATGCAGCCTTTCGCAGCTTTTAATAAAACGAGGGTCTCCACATCCAAATGATTACTGGTGCAAAAACAATAAATGCAACAAGTTAAAAAAAAACATGGGTCTCTGTCTGTTTCCAAATGAACCCTGGTATGGATCAAACAACCTAACCGAGGCCGATAAAAACATGGATCTCTGTCTGCTTGCAGCTGAACCCTGGTGCAGACCAAACAATACAAACAAGGCAGAGAAAAACATGTGTCTGGTTTGTTTTCTAAATGAACCATGGTTTGGAATAAAAACATAAAACATGGCCCTGTGTGGAACAAAATGTCCAACAGGCTAAAAACCCACTCTATCTCCATAAATAATCTGATAAAAACTGATAAAAACATGGTTTTTATTTGACCAAACACTACAACCGAAAAAGATAAAAACATGGGTTTTGATCAGCTTCCAAATTAACTGTGATTTTGACCAAACACTATTACCAAAACAGATAAAACATGGGTCCTGATCAGCTTCCAAATTAACCGTGATTTTGACCAAACACTATTACCAAAACAGATAAAACATGGGTCCTGATCAGCTTCCAAATTAACCGTGATTTTGACCAAACACTACGACCAAAACAGATAAAACATGGGTCCTGATCAGCTTCCAAATTAACCGTGATTTTGACCAAACACTACGACCAAAACAGATAAAAACATGGGTCCTGATCAGCTTCCAAATTAACCGTGATTTTGACCAAACACTATTACCAAAACAGATAAAAACATGGGTCCTGATCAGCTTCCAAATTAACCGTGATTTTGACCAAACACTACAACCAAAACAGATAAAACATGGGTTTTGATCAGCTTCCAAATTAACCATGATTTTGACCAAACACTACGACCACAACAGATAAAAACATGGTTTTTGATCAGCTTCCAAATTAACCATGATTTTGACCAAACACTACGACCACAACAGATAAAAACATGGGTTTTGATCAGCTTCCAAATTAACCATGATTTTGACCAAACACTACGACCACAACAGATAAAAACATGGGTTTTGATCAGCTTCCAAATTAACTCTGATTTTGACCAAACACTATTTCCAAAACAGATAAAACATGGGTCCTGATCAGCTTCCAAATTAACCGTGATTTTGACCAAACACTATGACCAAAACAGATAAAAACATGGGTCCTGATCAGCTTCCAAATTAACCATGATTTTGACCAAACACTACGACCACAACAGATAAAAACATGGGTTTTGATCAGCTTCCAAATTAACTGTGATTTTGACCAAACACTATTACCAAAACAGATAAAACATGGGTCCTGATCAGCTTCCAAATTAACCATGATTTTGACCAAACACTACGACCACAACAGATAAAAACATGGGTTTTGATCAGCTTCCAAATTAACTGTGATTTTGACCAAACACTATCACCAAAACAGATAAAACATGGGTCCTGATCAGCTTCCAAATTAACTGTGATTTTGACCAAACACTATGACCAAAACAGATAAAAACATGGGTCCTGATCAGCTTCCAAATTAACCGTGATTTTGACCAAACACAACAACCAAAACAGATAAAAACATGGGTTCTGATCAGCTTCCAAATTAACCATTATTTTAACCAAACACGATAAAAACTTGGGTCTCTGTCTATTTCCAAATAATCCTGGTGCGGACCAAACAACCATCCGAGACAGACAAAAACATGGGTCACTGTCTGCTACTAAATGAACCCTGCTGTGGACCAAACAACCGATAAAAATATGGGTCCCCGTCCACATCCAAATGAACCCTAGCAGAAAACAACACAACCAAAATAAATAAAAACATGAGGTCTGTCTGCTTCCAACTAAACTCTGGTGCGGACCAAACAATCCTTAAATGTGTTTTTAAAGTTAAATAACTAAAGATCATTGAAGGAGTCTTTAAAAGGCTGTTTAAGATGAAAATGCTGATGGATCTTCATTACTGCATCCTTGTCAAAACTGAAGAGATGGTCAGATTTTGTCTGATCTGTCACTCAACATCTGCCCAGACGTGTTATTGGCCAATTTGGTTTAATGTGGAAAGTTGCTGTTGATAGGATTGGGAGTTTAAGTGTGGCCACAGCAAAAGGGGAAGAACATGTTGAAATGTATTTGAATGCAGATTCAATGAAACCCCTATCATGACATCCTGATGTGGAAACCGTGGAAGAGCTGCAGAGCCGCTGCAGAGGCATTGCAGTGTGTAGCATCAGAGCGAGGCAGTGTTGCAGTGCAGCAAAACAACTCCTCCTTGAGCAGAGTGTCCTGGACAAACCAGACCAAACCAAACCTCTAATCCCTGCTGGGAATTCACAAATGAGTACAGAGGGCACTGAGCACTTGCCCGTCACAGCTGGCAAGGTGCAGGGTTCAGGCTGGTTGGTGGTCAGTGGTTCTGTCGGTCACTTATGCTGATGTAAGCAGGCCCAAGTTTCAATCAAACAAAGATGCTTTGATACGGCTCAGACGGCGGGAACTTTATGAAACAAGGCACATAATCATGTTGGCAAAGTGAAAATTTAGAGTAATCAGCGGCGTAGAAGTTCATGGGTCAATGACGAAGGGTTTTTCTTTATACTTTGATTCCGTCTTGTTTTCGGATTGTGTGAAATTGTAAAAATACATCCTCTGTAAACATTTTTTTATTATTTTAACACATAGTGAACTAAATTTCATTATCGATAAGAAGTATAGCTGTAAACAAGCTCGAAGATGAAGTCTGGACATAATTCGTAATTAGGATCACAGGGGCTTGCTGGAGCCACTTGCGTCAAAGGCGGGATACCAGATCGCTTCAAGGGAAGAAACGCAAGACCTTGATTATAATTTTCTCAAATTGGTTCAAACAAAAACCATTTTGTGCTTGTTTTTGACTATGTGAAGAAACTAGAAACCCATGCAAATTTTACATAAACAGAAACATACTAAGAGTAAAGTCTAGCTCAGTCAGTGGCCAAATTATCAGATTTCAATTCAATTTTAGTTGAGCAAACATTCTTAAAATAGTGAAACAGAGCAGGAAAAAAACGCAGCAATGACTGGACCCAGAAATTAACCTTACAGTGATGTCAACACTGCATCACAGTAAGTTTAACACCGTTCACCAAATGAAAAGAGTTAATTTTACATGTTTTGACCATGTGAGGAAACTAGGATCCTGCGTAAATTTTACTCAAACTGGAAAAACTGGTAAAATGTACACTCTTCAAAATTATCCCTCTTTGAGTGCCTTTGGTCATTTGCAATATAGAGTTCAACTAACTCTGAGGCAGTGTCGAAGTTTCGAGATTAATTAAATGTTATATGACCATTGCTGATGAGAACCTGCCTAAAAAGGGTCATCAGATGCAACACAATGTTATATTTCTCTGTGGTTTTGGAAAAAAACGATTATTACCTTCTCAAAACCACTTCCAGGAAAAAAGAGCCTACCGAATAAAACTCTTTACCCTAAATCTCTATCTTGCAGTAATGTCAACACTGCGTTAGAGTTAAATAAAAACTGTTTGCTAAATCAAGTTTGAACAGAGTAGATTTTAATTTGAGGAATTTCTTGTAAAAACCTGTTCAGGGTCTCCATACTCCAAAGTGACATATTCTCCTGCATATCCCTGTGAACCTAATTTACAATATGATAAATGTATTAAAATTTTACCAAGTAATCATCAGGCTTGATACCAAACAGCTCCCTGAAGTAGCGGAAAGCCAGAGGTGCGTAGGTCTTGAAACGGAAGTCTGGGTAGTGGTGTGCTGGAGTCAGGTTGCTTCCCTCACTGCAAAAGTAAAAAAAAATAAATAAATACTTCATGCATTACAAACCACAAAACAGAGATGTAAATAAACGTCACTGTTAATCTTTAATTGATAACATGAAAAGAATGCAGATGACACAAAAAAAAATGGCTACTGGTTGCGTTAAGCCATTTATTGTCAAGCCACTGTGTTTAATATTTTAAAATCAAAATGGCAACCGAAACCTTCCAAATAACCTTGATCAGGAAGGTTTTCACACCTTAATATTTAGTTTTTCTTCCTCTAACATCAATGACAGCCTGAAGTCTCTTGAGGTAGTTGTTGATGAGGTTCTTTATCTTCTCTGTTGGTAAAGCAGCACATTTGTCTTGGCAGAAAGTCTCAAAATTCTTGCATGAACGGTACATTTGAGTTCTCCAAAGAGTGCTTCAATGATATTGAGATGGAGACTGAAGATCTGGAGATCAACTCCAGAACCTTAATTTTGTTCTGGTGGCCTTGTGTTTTGGATCGATGTCGATTTGCAATGTCCCCGTGCGCAGCTTCCGGGACGATGCTCCAGTATCCTTTGAGAACATGCTGCATTCATCTTACCACCAATTTTGACCAAGTTTCCTGTGCCTTTGGAGTTCAAACATCGCCAAAATATCACCTTTGTGCTTCACAGTGGGGATGGTGTTCTGTTCATGATCACTCAAAATCTAAAGTTTATGGTTGTGTCCAAAAATTTGTTCCAAATAACTTTCTCCGAGCTGTTTGGTGTATTGTCAGTGGCTACTTTGTGGCATTTGCGGAGTAATGGCTTTCTTCTGGCGACATTTTTCTTCAAGTGTTTCTTTATTGTACTTCTTGAAGCAGCCACGGCACATTTTTTCACAAAGCCCTGTCTTTCAGCTGAAGTTATTTGTAGATTTTTCCCAAGAAATCAGAAATTTCAACTTGATTCTTCAACATGAAGAATTCTAAAAACACCTAAAACCAACAGCCATTGTGTTTAACGTTTATGCATTGAAAAATCTTGAACACAAGACCCTGAGAACATAACTGGGAGAAGATTGTGAGAAAGTGTTACCTAACCCGAAAGCATCGTTATGCCTGAGGAACAGAGACACATTTGATCTTTCTGAGCTTCATTGAGGGAGCCCTTGTTGCAATGTGACCCAGCAGTAGTAAACACCAGAGGTAATCTTTTCCAGAGACGCAACCCACTGCCTGAGGACAAGGAGGTCCTAGTCTTTCTTTACTAGCGTGCGCACAAGCTAAAGCCAGGGTCAGTTAAACAGGAAGCGATCGAAGCAAGCTTTGGGGAAAAACAACATCAAATCCTTTCACCCACTCCTCACCTTGTTCAGCCTGTTATTCATATTGGGATTAACCTCATTTTATTAATTCCCAAAAGTGTGGTTGCGACAGGGTCGGATGATGTCATAACCACCGGATAAAATGATAAACAGAAGTGCTGCTAATAAGTGGGTTAGTGTTACTGTTTTTAGGGCACTTGATTTAGCTTTGTGTGTTAGCTATTGCAGAACAGGTCTTAAACCCTATTGTGTAACCCAATCCAAAATTTACCGCTGACCTCTGTTTTGAACAATAGCATGCGGATGAGGGGCAGACGACTGACCCAACTTTGAAAAATGGGCCAAATCTGTCTCGTTGACATTTCAGCCTTATTTTTGGGGATAGATGGTATACTTTTAGGTTTATGTTCAGAACGAGAATCTTAATGTAGTCATATGCTCTTGGGAAAATACAGAAATGAATTATTATGTGTGCTAAAATATATAAAGCTTTAATCTAATGGAAGTTTATTCAAGTGTCTATTTTTAAAATATACAAATAGTAATACATTTTATCGGACACATTTCTCTCCAAGGACACCCCAGAGAAATAAGACCATGTGTTTATTTGATTTTTAAAAACAATAACATGTTTTAATTTAGCAATAATATATTTAGCATCTGGTTGGTATTAACCAAAAAGAAAAAAAATCATGTGGTTGCTTTTTGTTAATCATAGTAACAGCCTAAAATTGTTATGGCATCACTGATAGCTACCTAGCAACCAAATTCTTTCCCCTAGCAACCAAATTTCTGAAATATTCTCAGTTTTGGTAAAGGATACAGAAATTGGGGTTGGTTTATTTCAGTGACATGGGGAACAATACATTGTGTCATTGAGTCCTCCATAGCAACCAGGCTGTTTACCATAGCAACCTATTTCATCTTTGGAAAATACTAGAGACATAGAGGTTGGCAACATTTTATTATGCCATCTACTCCTCCATAGCAACTCAACTTTTTAGCCTAGCAACCAAATCAGCAGATACACTCAGCTTCAGAAAATGCTAGGGACATGTGACATGGAATACATCGCTCATAGTGAGAAGGTAACCTTTTATCTTTATTCCTCCATAGCGACCAGATTGTTTAACCTAGCAACTGGTTAAAAAGATCTATATCAATAGCCTATCATTAACTAATGACGTAAAGATTATATCACTCATAGTAAATAGGGGCATGTTTTTTAAGGTACTTTGCACTTTTACTAACTTCAGCCATGTAGTTATAAGATGTCCAGCAGTGCCATCTGCTCAGAATTGGTCAGAAACCAGTCAAAAGATTAAGAGAAAGTTTGTGTAATAGCATTAATGGCATTTTTAAGTAAAAATATAAATTTTCTGTTAAAGACTCGTTAAAGTGTGAAACAAAAATACATTGTTTTTATAAAGAGCATATTCATCCCTTATGCTTGAACATTGTGGAAGTGGCCAAACTTTGACTGAAACAACAAAAATATGATTTACTCAAGAAAAAAAAAAAGTCATATATCTACAATGATCTGAGTGAATTAAATCATGCTTTGGCAAACCATAAAAACACCAAGAGGACAGGCATAACCATACACAGAGACTGCTTTTGAAGTGTTCTGTACCTACCTGGGTAAAAACACACTCTCCACCACATAGAAGTCCTGCATGAGCACATCTCGGTCAGGTTTTGAGGTTAGATTCCCTACGGTGTAACCTATGCCGAGCTGGATGGCTCCTTTCAGGGCAGAAGAAGTAGTCTGAAGGAAAAGGAGATTACAGAGATCAGTGTTCATCCAAGACTTTTGGAAGCAAGGATTTGCTGAAGTCAGTGTTTAGACAAATAAAACAAAACTGGACTCTATCATCTTGATTAAATGGCATTTGCAGGTCCAAACTCTTCCAGGTTTCACTGGAAATATGAGAACCGGCCAAAGAACGAACGATAAACAACACAGAACCCTGGGATCTTGGACAGTTCATTGGAAGGCTTCTGTTGATGCCAACATTTTGGAAGGTGGACATTATAAACATGCTGGACACACCGACAATAAAGTGAGTGGAAAAAAGAACTCATTCTTCGGAGCTCAAACGTGCCTAGCAATTTGTGTACTATCAACATGCAATGAAACGTAGATGTATTTGAAAGAGTCTTTGCCCATTTCTCACAAGTTTATATGGTTTATAGAATTTTTTTCTTTATTTTTGTTCTTAGGGCCCAAGCATCAAAGGTGTGTAGAACCCTATTGTAATTGCTCAGAGTATTAATGTTTTATGGCCTTTGGTGTTTTCGTGAAGTGCTAAAAGTCACTGAATTTCGCACACAGCCCAGAACTGGTGCAAATTTACATATGATTGAGGTTCAAAAAGTAGGTGTGGCAAAATAGTGGTAGCGCCACCATTTCAGCTTATGGTGGACTAACCATTTGTCGTAAGTGAATGAAATTCGGAACACTTGTGTAGGACACCAAGACTTAAATATAAGTAATATGGATCGTGTTTCCAAAATCGACAGGAAGTCAGCTATTTCGCAAAAGCCTCTAAAATTTGACTATGTGCGAATGGCGACATCGGAAATTTAAAATTTGCCATAAACAGGAAGCTGGTTCATGGAATATCTGATCAGCTTCAAAATATGCCATAATTGTTAAGAGTCCATGTCTGAATGCAAATAAATAGCAGCCTACAGTGTCAGTTATAGCACCACCTAGTGGCAACACAGAATATGCCATTTTCTGCAGTTTTTCACTGCTATTTCAGACTGTGGACATGTTTGAAATTTGGAAAACTTATGTAGGGGCATACAAAAAGTCATTTGGAGTAAGTTTCCAAAGCAAACAGGAAGTCAGATATTTAGAATCTTCTTCTAAATTTTGTATAAATACAGGCCTTGTCCTTTTACAAACTCCTCCAAACTCCAAAACAGCTTCATTACATATCATAAATAGTGTCGTAATTGGTCGTAGTGCATAGTGCAACAAACTGGCCACCGAGAGGCAATGCACCGGAGGTGAGAGACCCCTTTGATCGCTGCTTGCAGCTTTAATTTATGCTTGTGTTTTTGTTTTTTTGTGTTCAGGAAGAAGGGTGGAGAGAGGTGGGAAACATAAAGATTAAGAATTGAACTCTTGACAGTCTGTGCAACTGTGCGCTTCACATATGGCCAGCTCACCAGCCACAACACCCCAGAAACTGACCTTTTAGAATAATTTCTGCGAATAAAACGACCTATTTTAAAGTCTGATCCTGAGCTACTGCTGATCCCGCCCTCTCCGATCATGCACTAAATGTTCAGTGGCATGTTTTTACAACCAGCAGTAGAACACCATGCATGTGGGGAAAGAAGAAGACAAACATAGAAATCTTGATTTTAGACAAAACCCGATATTTGGGGTGATTACCAAATACCTTGGAAATAAAGAAAGAGAAACAAATAAATAGTTTGGTGGGATTTATAATCGGAAATAAGACCATCCACAGAGAAAAATACATCAGTTGCTACATAGTTAATTTTAACATAATATATTTCAATGAGTTAAAACTAAACTAGAATATTGCAAATGTTTATTTATCAAGCGTAATAAAAGCAAATAAATGTAAACGTGATGAAACATTACATTTTACCTTTTTGTATGTTTTCTCTCCCCTGTTGTTGCTAGACCCACTGACTCCATTTGTATTTACTGTTGACATCTGCAAAAGGCAACGAAGAGCTAAAAGTCTTGTTTCTAACCATTAGCGGAGTATGAAAATAAACACTTCAGAATACACCATCAGATTTGCAAACGAAGCGCAGAAAATCCTGTGGGGTCATTGAGGATCATGCAGTAAGTGTGTGGTTCTGGTAATGGCGGTCTTACCTTGATTTAACCAGGAACACAGGTGATGATGTGTGGTTCAGGGCTGCTGCATGGCACAGACATGAGGTCACGGCTCAGAAAGAGGCACTTCCTGGAAACCTGAAAGGTTTGAGTCTGGGTAGAACAGAAGTGACTTGAAGAGTTTTCATGACAAACAAAGAAATGTGCGAATGCTGAATCTCTCAACAAGCCGTCACGAACATGAACCATTGTACTTTTAAAAGATGGTGAAAGTGTTCAGAACTTTTTCTGGGGATAAATATTTTAGTTGTAGATATGATAATAATAACTGTATTTAATTAACAAGTTCTAACCCAAATGTGTAGTAATTATAAATATAAACATGCTGGGAAAATGGTTCTTTCCAGAGAAGTAAACAGTCTTGTCTTTTAAAACATTCAAGCATTTCATTTTGAGTTCCCTTTATGGACGTTTTAACCATTTATTGAAGTCAAAGAGCAAAATGGCGTGCACCTATACACACTTTTTCAAGGAAGTCTGCTGGTATATGCTGCAAATGTCTTGGAGAACTAAGCACATACTCTCTGTGGATGTAGCTTTCTCACATCCTTCTGTCTATTTTTCCCAGACACACTCTACACAGGGATGTAGACACTGGGACTCTATGTGGGCTGTGCCATAACTACCAGTACTCTGAGTAATTTTTTAAGCTGAAAATAGATCTTAATGTTCATTACTGTGTGTTTTTGGCCATTTGACGGCTTCCTGATGGCACTGCATGATGGATGTATATCTGTCTGTATTTCTCCCCATTGAAAACCCCATTAACCTGACCAAATCTCCAACTTCTTTTGGAGAAAAGCAGCCTCAAACATTCAAGGAACCTCCACCATGCCCTCAACAAAGTTCCTTCTGTTACAGCCAAAGCACCCAAAAGAGGACTTTTCAAAAGGGGAGACAATCTATATGGGGTGCCCCCACAGGAAACACGTCCTTTCACGAGTCACAGAGGCACACCAGCACATATTTTAGCGGAACTGAATAAAATGATTATTAGATATATGCAATGTTTACAATTTTCTATCACATTCCCAAGTCAGAGGTATGGCTTTTTGGCTGCAACCCTTCTAAGAAGACCACTTCCTGGCAGACTTCTCCAAAGAGAAGATGGGTGTAGCAGTTCTGAGCTGGACTTCTTTTGTTTTCAAAGATGCACAAGTTTTCTTGGTCTACATTGTCTTTGTTCTTTTCACAAGAGCTTGAAGGGCACATCTTGAAACCCTTGTCTGGTTGTCTGGGAGAAAACTTGTTGATGCAGCATGCCATTTCAAGAAACGGCCTTTCTTAACTTCAACATGGTAGCAAAGTTTGGCAGTTCCTCAACCCAGGTTTAAGCCTCCTACACAACTGTGTCAGTTTCAGGTCATTACTGGATTTCAACCTACATGTGACATTTCACAACCTGCATTTCCATTCACCTTTTTTATGCGTATTTTGGAATATTACATTTAAAAGAACCTGGATTGAAATGGCAATATGACCATAAATGACGAAAATGTTTATTTAAAAAAGTATGTGCACAACTTTTTCTCTGATAAGAAAAAATGAGAAATGCGTTCGGTAACGCCTTTACCGAATAAAACCCAAAACTTATGTAAATTTTCCAAGAAGTACGAGTGGAGAGGATTCTAAAAGGCTATGCTAAACCGTGGACTATTTTGGTAATTTTAAGATTCCTTAGCGAAAGTAACTGGTAAGGAGCAATCTCCCACCTCCAAGTTAAGATGACATGACTGCGTATAATGCGTTTCGTCGACATGTCCTAAGATGCAAATTATCAGAAGATTTTACATAGGGAAAAGCCCTTGTCCTAACACAGCGACTTCCATCTTCCTTTTAATACTTGCCGCTATTTAGTCAGAAAGCGTAGTTTTTTTCTCTTGGACTCGTTGGATGGAAACAGTGCTTTATTCGGATAAATATTGCATGCAATATTCCAGTTTTGTGCATAAATTTAAGTTGCATCTTTGGATGGAAACATAGCTACTGACTATCATTAGAACCTGTTTGGTATAAATGGAGGATCATACACCTGACAACAATCCAACAAAATCCCTAATTTGAAGAATTTGAAGGGTAAAAGATAGTAACACCATATTTTCAGTTTGACTTAGATTAGATTTTGTAAATGCACCAAAAAAAAAAAAAATCATCATTTACACTTCACAAAGCACTCTTTGTTTACAACACTGTCTAAACCGTTTGCACATTAGCATATAAGATTGGAAACACTAAAATTTTACAATGAAATGCAAGAGAATCCATTAATCTTCCAAGCAATGATTCTTCGAGGCGGAACTTGTGATCACCTCAGTGTGTGTTTGCAGCCAGAGCAGTGAATAACTGCAGCATGGTGAAGTCAGCAGGCCCTCACACAGTCTGTGTAAATGAGGAAGAATGGCTTTTCAGACTGTCTGCATAAACAAACCGAAGCCTGAGCGAGCCCTTATTCACAGTCAAGAGCTGTCTATGGCTCTAAAACAACTCTATAGTGGTGTGTGCAGAGAGGGAAAACAAAGACGGCGTGGATGTTTGCTGCTGATAACCAGCTGCCGTATGAGGAGCGTCAAGAACACCTGTGCAGTTTCAGATGAAGATCTGTTACACAATACACGCCACTTCAGAAGAGTTAATTTAGTCCACCAAAATGGTATCTTTATATCATAAGCCTGCAAAGTGCATCATGGGTACCACCCTGGATAGCCAGATCCCTCAGATTCAGCTGAGTTAGGGTACCAATATGTTGGTGCTCAAAGGGGTTCCACAAGGTTCACTTCTTGGTCCTCTGCTCTTCTTAAACTACACCACTTACCCGCATCCTCTCATCCCCAGACATGGCTCCTACCACTGTTATGCTGATTACACTTAACTCCACCTTTCATCCCGTTGACAGTTATGACCTCTCAACATGGATAAAGGCCCATCATCAAAAGCTCACGATGGCAATGACAGAACTGCTGATGGTTCTCCCTTTCCAATATAAATTTGCCAATAAACTGGAGTGCCCACCAATCACCCGCTTTTTCTCAGTCAGGAACCTCGGGAGTGATCTTTGATGAGTAACAAACAAAGAGCACATCTCTATAGAGCCCAATCAAGCAGATCAGACACCTCCTAATAGAGCATCGATTATTGGAATGCTCTCCTCTCTAGACTTCTGATTCAGCCAGACATCTACAAAAAGTCCAGACTGCAGCAGCTCAACTGGTCTTCAAAGAACCCAGAAGAGTACAGGTCACTCATCTCTTCTCTTCATCCCTCTCCACTGCATCCAATGTATGGTTGAAAATGCTGATGCTCACATGCAAGTCAAAAGATCAGCACCATCCTACTGTTGGGTGATCAAAGTTCCAAGTTGACGACTTAGTGAATTAAAACAATGCATAATTGTCGTAAGGCCGTAATGACCCAGGGAGCGCAAGCCCCTCACTCCGCACAGTCTGGTGGCGCATGGGTACAATGGTAGTGGTGTGGGATCTTATAGTGATTATAAATCAAATCTCCATGCCAGCATAAATCCTAAGCCATTGAGGGGCTTGGCTCTTGGATGCTTCCTGGGGATCGGGTATCCAGCCAGACCCAGTCACACAGCAGGCCTGGCAGCAACACCAATGACCTGGTTTGTGGAGGCTCCCTCAAATTTTCTGTTTTGTTTGTTCCTGTATCCCGTGGTGCAAAATAAAATCTCTCAAAACTATTCTCCATGTTCCCGGACTCTCATTTCTCCTCCCTTGGGTCTCAGTAGCCACTTTACAACATCTGGTGGCAGTGGTGGGATTTAAACTCACACCTCTTTCGAGATTGGGAGGTTTCCGCATTCCTTGACTGTCGTGAGTTTAAATATATTTACTTTGCAAAAGAGGTTTCATTAGTTGGGTTTTTGCTGTTTGGCACAAACTCTTTTGTTACTTAGCTGAGCGTTTGAAGTATTTTTGTTTGTTTTTTGTTTGTTCTTTTATTACGTAGTGCTGCCGGACTCTCCTTTCTCCTCCCTTGGCTCTCAGAAACCACTTTACAACACCACACAAACTAAACATTTTGAAGTGAGAGATTTGCATCAAATCCTCAATATTGCTATTAAGCATAGGCCAGGATTGATCAAATATGAAAGTAGAGGGTTTTAAAGACTTACACACTGAAAAGGGCAAGTCACACGTCACACAGCTTACTCTTGGATCAGATTTAAATCCACCATTGTTTGTCAGCCAGATACATCATGGAACAAGGAAAGCAGTAGGACACCAGAGGCCATGCACAAACTATTTTCCTGTGGTTACGGGCAATAAAATTGATTTCTTATTGCCTGTCGTAGACTGTGTTTTTCATTAAACTAGCGATTGCTAAATAAATCAATTGGAAACCTTGCATGATGCCACGTGTTTCATTTTTTTACAATTTTATCCGTTATAGTTTATTTACAAACACTAGCACTATATTTTAATCAAATTCTGTACTTTCTATAAGCCTTGTACTTATTTGTTAAGCTAAATCTGTAGAGATAAACATCCATTTGTAAAGCTTCAACCATTTGACAAATGATCTTGAGAGGGATTGTGATCATACATGATTCTGTGCTTCATTTTTATGATTTTTATAATAAAATGAAATAGTTCCCAACAACATCAGCCTTCAAAACATCAACTACACCGTGATCTAACTCTAAAAGAGTAGTTTTAAATTGTTAAGCACAATGTATCAGCAAAAATATAAAAAAATGTATAAAATGTTTTTCCATCACAATTTTATGATATCACTGAGAGCTCCCTAGCAACCAAACTGTTTACCCCTAGCAACCAAAATTTCTGAAATATATCTCTGCTTTGGTAAATGATAGAGAAATTTGGGGTTAACATATACAACTTAAAGTGACAAAGGGGAAACTTGACATAAATAACTCAAAGTGACCCCTCCATAGCAACCAGACTGTATACCTTAGCAACAAATTTGGGTTTGGAACTCAGCTTTAGAAAATCATAAAAGATATAGGGTTGGTTTATATTACGTACAGTTACATTGGGAACATTAAGTTATGTCATTGACTCCCCCGTAGCAACCACATTGTTTACCCTAGCAACCAATTTGGCATATCTCTATCTCAGCTTTGGAAAATCATAGAGACATGGAGGTTGGTTTATGTTGTTCACAGTGACATTGCAAATGTTTTGGGTATTACTCCGAGTTAAAAAGACACATTTTTAAATTAAGTTTGAAACGGCACTTTTACAAGCAAACATCAAAGTTTGTGTACAAACTTTAGCCATCGAGTCAAAGTATTTATATCTTTAAACAAAAACCCCATACCTTATGTGTGGAGGCAAAGCTGATTTATTGATACGGGAGTCAATATTTATCTGCCTGAGAAATGGCTTCAGAAATACAAGCATGAGTCAAACTGTGTGTAACTTAAACTATATATAGACAGAAATAACCACTGCATTGATACAAGACTCTTGAACACATGCATGAGATATTCATGTTTAATCAAGCTGGGCACAATACTAGCTTTATGAGAGGAACACATGAAATATGTTTCACTGACAGTGGAAAAGACACGGATCATGAAGTACTCTCAGCTGAGCAAAGTGCCCTTTAAAGGTATTACAGATATGTGACCGTGTGCCAGGCGTTTAGAGGACAGAGAACAGAAAAACACTGTTCGTCTCATCATGACACTCAAGAAACAAGTCCTCACTCCTCTCTCTCCATCTATCTCCTTCTCTCCTCTCTTTGCAGTTGCTACGAGCCTGGGTTTAATGACAATAAACACTGGTGGAATTTTCTGCAGGCACCAAGGGGCAAACCACCCATCAAAAAGTGTGATTGGCTGCATCCGAAACCACATACTTCGCTATACTGTTTTCATGCTAGATGCTGGAGAATGGCTAAAAATTCCTTTAGAGCCCTGGAGACGTACAAGTTGTGCATTGACAAAATACTAATTGCAATTTATAAAAAAACTAACCAAAATCTTGCAGGTGAAAGCGCATGGCACTGGCCATTTCGAACCTACTAATGCAGGTTTAAATTTAAATTCTAACAAATTTAAGGGTTAGAAGGTGCTGGAATAAAACCAATAAATTTGGACTGAAATACAATATTAGAAAAAGTAGTATTAATGGCACTAAAGACCAAAAAAAAGGTGAATACTCATAAAATGGTGTAAATAGGATGTTCGCAGTCCCTTTCCTATCAATTCCAGGCTCTCTCTCTCTCTGTAATCTCCTATCAGCAGTGTTTTTATTCAGCAGTGTTGTGGAGCTTATCTGAGGAGCAGCAGGGGAGTGTCAGGAGGAGGAATAGCCAGATAAAGCAAGAGAGTAATAAGAAAGCCAAAGGAACAACATAGAAGAAATGGATCTATTTACTATTCAGAGCGAGTACAGCTCAGCGTGAACCGAGCGATGTGAGCCAGGTGAGCTGAACAGTGCCACTGCCAAGAACGGAATCTGGAAGTTTAACCATCCCATACTGGAAATGAATCTCTTGGAGAAGGTCATGAATGATGCTTTTATTATAACTCCTCCTTGTTGTTTTTATAGAACATACAATATGGACCGAAACGTAAACGTGTTGCGTCTACTTTCAAAACAGTTGCACTGAAAGCCTTAAAGAGAAGGTCCTTGACAAACCAGCTGCATTCAAGCCACACAGTACAAAGCATCAGATGCAGTGGAGTACAGTACAATTGGATCTAGAGCAGCAGGAGCACAGACTCTGGAGTGAAGAATTACACTCTGGAAATCGAAGATGGAAGGAGAAAGGTCTGAGTTGTACCACCTTGAAAAGAACTGCATACCAAGAGATTTTGGAGAACTCCATAGCCACCAATTTAGTTATGGCTCCTTCCTGCTACAGCAAAACTGTAGATTCGTGAGGGCACAGATTTAGTTTGAATTTATATAAATGAATTAGGGCAAAGTTTAAATTGGTTAAAAGCGTGTTATAGCTGCAAAGGGTGAGCTGAGGTTTTTCACTTTGTACTATCCAATGATATGGATACAGTGATGTCGACATCAAAATAGTGTTTATTTTAATAAATCTGTTATTAAATCCTTGCAGGTTCCGGAAGTGGACCCTATCGTTGACTCCTCTCTTGGAGGGAACACCGGTTTGAATATGGATGACTTCCGTATTCAATGCTCTTGTGATATAAAAACAGTGTGAGAGAGAGTGAAAAATGCATGTTACAAACAAAAGTAAGAGAGTATTGAAATCATTTGGTTGCCATGGGACCATTTTATGGCGGATCTTTGTTAATTTTGGAATTAGAGTGTGTTTTTTTTCCTCTACATTCCCTATGTGATGGTTTTTCTTCTCTTTGACTTTCAGCCACAACAGAACATGGATTAATAAAATGTTCAGGAAGTTCATGCTTTATTTTAAAATGAATGCAGTGATCAGTGAGATCAATTTGTGCACGGTAGAGGAAATGAGAAACAACCTGTGTGCCTGATTCATCCACATGCATAGCTCAGATTACTGTTTGGCTTCAATCCCTTTTGGTTAATTGAGTTCTCTATACAAAAAAGCTGAAATTACGTATAGATTATATAAAAATAGCAAACAAGTTTTGATAAACACAAAAGGAAGGATTTTATTTGTTGACTCCAAGTTTATTCCTGTGTGCAGAGCTCTGCTTCTCACGGGGTTCTGAGGAAACTGACCTTTTTTAATATCAAATCTTCTGTAATATGTGAAAAACAACTGTTATTTTAAACACTGGCTAGCTCCTTGTCTCCCACACTTTTTCAGATCATAAACCACTTGTTAATGCATGTGGAGCAGAGAATTTTGTTATCTTGAGAAATTGATTTAACCTTTGGGTGATCGGATGTAGATCTGTTTCTTCAAGTGATGCATATCTGTAACTCGGGTCACTTCATCGTTGGTTTTATGAAGCAGTTTAAAAAAATTGAGTTCTGGAACTTTTGCTGCAGCTTTTTTGTACAGCTTTAATAAATCAAAAGATCCAGCACTTTTGGGCTTTTCACTTCATGGCTCAGTTGGTAGAGCATTGCTCTAACAACGCAAAGGTTGTGGGTTCAAATCAGAGGGAAAGCAAGAACTGACAGAAAAAAATATGATCATTCAAATGTAAGTCGCTTTGGATAAAAGCGTCTGCCAAATGCATAAATGTAAATGTAAATGTAATGGCCCTTTAAAATGATATTATTAATAAAGTTCCCTCAAATTTGGAAACATTAACCAAATAAACTTATTTTTGGTTATAGTTTAATAGTTTGAGGCAAACCTGAAACATATGGAAGGTAGAAGGCTACAACGGCCCACATGAATACTGAAGCTCTTCATCCGCTTTTATCACTCTGCTATCTGATAATGCTGTACCCAGGATGAAGCTGGACTCTCTGTTCCACTCTCACAATGGCTGTGTTCCAGACCTTTGATAAGAAAGCCATAACGAACTTCCCTTCCCTGTGTCTTTTTAGTCGCCGCATGTTGCAGACAGGAAGTTGTGAAGTTGGCCTGGGGTTAAATAACCTCTGTGACACTTTCACCGTACGATCAGCACATGTGGAAGTAGCTGAAAACCATTCGAGATATTCAAGATAATTTATACTCATGGATGGAAGTAAATGATAATTATATTTACATATACATAATAAATAAAATAAATTCTATTCATGAACTTCCTACTCACTTAAAAAAAAATCATAAGCTATACGTAAAGCCATCGCAAATATATGTTAACTAGATGGCTAAAGTTTGTGTACAAACTTTGATGGTGGTATCTTTTTAAGCAAAACAGAAAGGTTGCCATGGTAGGCATCATACCAGTGTTTTAAACCAACCCCCAATTCTTTATGATTCTCGTAAAGATCTTATGAGTCAGTGACATACCATAATGTTCCTCGTGTAACTATGAGTGAAATAAACCAACTCCATAGTTTTCCAAACTGAGACCGAGATACGCCAAGTTGGTTGCTATGCTAAACTGTCTGGTTGCTATAGAGGGTTCAATGACATAAATAATGTTCTCTATGTCACTATTGTGGAAAAAACCCACCTCCATGTTAATACATTTCACAAAGCTGAGACAGTGACAACCCAACTTGGTTGCTATGGTAAACAGCCTGGTTGCTGTGGAGGGGCAAATGACATAATATGTTGCCTTTGTCACTATAAGTTTTACAATTTGACCCCAGTGTCCCTATCATTTCCCAAAACTGATATAGATATAGTTATATATAGTTATATAGTTATAGATATAGATATAGTTCAGAAATATGGTTGCTAGGGTAAACAGTTTGGTTGCTAGGGAGCAGTCAGCGATTTGACCCCCTGCTAAGTCAATGGATTCTTAGTGATTTCCCTGAATTCCTTTAGTGGTACCAGCCTGAAGAGATACAGCAACGGGAATCAGACCAGTTTGCCTGTCTTGGCAAAGTTAAGGGGGTCTAGCTAGAACTGTAAAGGAGGAGATGCATTTTAGAATTTTTGGTCCGAAGCAAAAGGCAAATAACAACATGTTGGCTTTGACATAATAAAAAGGAAAGAGATGTTGGTAAGACATGGTAACTAAAACATTCAATTCATGAAAGGGACAAACAGCTCCTGCAGAGTCCATCAAACAAAGAGAACCTTTCCAGGAGTCACCTACTACGGACACGTTGCCGTTGGAGGCAATTGATGCTTGTTTTGGAGAATCAAAAGAACAGGATATGCATGTCTAGGTTCCATTGTTGTTATGAAACTAGTGAAACCAACAACATCCCCTGCAGCTCCGCTTCACACTGCCCTACAATGACTCCAAACAGTTAACACACAGACAAACTCTGACATTTAGCGCTAAACGTGAGAATGCTGCCTTGATCCTGAACATAAAGCAGTCAATCACTAAAATGAACTCAGATTGAGTTGCTCAACCCGGTGGGCTGAGATCAGAGTAAACACTTTGCACTTTAAACGCAGTTATTGCTATAAACAGATTTAAGAGAATAATTCAGAAGAAATAAGTGTATATGTACATTTTCTGCAGACACTTTAAACAGCTTCAAAGAAAGTGGAGCCTAATGTAGATTGGTTTTAATATGCATTATTTACCAGTACCTTGTATTTTATAGAGTAATTTGTTTAGTAACTGTTTACTACATTTAAATACTGAGGAATTCTTCTTGCAGAAAGGAAAATTGATTAGAATTGCACTGCGTTAATTCAAAAAAGGAAACTGTTGCTTCAAGTCCGAATTAAAGGGGCATTTCTCGAAGGGCCTCAATAAAAAAAGACCCATTTTATTAAAAATCGATGCATTTCTAGCATTGGAATTTGTTCGCGAAGACATGTAGAATTCCTCCAATATTAAATAGCTATAGCCCCGCCCACTAACCAATCAGGTTAAGCGAGAATGAGAGTGCTTTGCGAGGAAGGAAGATCATTTCTCTGGAAAATAACTTGTTTTTAACATGTTTTTGTTAAACAATTAAACAAGGCCCTTTCCATCTGTTAGCATAGCATCCCAGGATTTAAAAGTGATATGAATAAATGCATTTTATGCACACCGTAACCTAGAAAGATAAAGTTTGACACTAGTTCTGTTTAAATGTAAACGAGAAGCAAAGCTCAGCCTGCAAATAAAATCTGGTAAATATTGCTGTTTCTTACATTAATGCAATGCTTTTTTTTTAATTATCAGTAGGTTATTTATGCCATTTATACAAAGAAACAAAGAAATAGCATTGAAGGCAAAATACTGTTATTGAGCTATTTGCACTGAGTGTTGCTAAACGCAGTTCTCTTCCTCAACCGTGCTCGTATCCCACAATTACACACACATTTAACTCAAAGATTATTGTTTCCATTTTAAAATAAAGAATGACCTTGCTAGGCATTTTGATTCATCCATGTCCGGGTGTAGCTGAAAGTCTAGCAACTGAAGAGAAGCCATTGAATAGTTAACGTAGAGGAGCTGCATTGTAATTCCAAAACTAGCAAAGATCCACCATAAAATGGCAGACTTAAAATGTTACTTTCAAAAGGTTTCGATACTTGATTATTTTTATAGCGAATTTCTCAAGCATATGCATTTTTCAGTTTTTTCAGACGTTTTTTTCATACGGCTGTGGTCCAGAGAAGTCGATGGTAGTCGAGTGACGCCCATGGAACAAGTAATGTATTCAAATCAACCATTTTTTTTTATGTAAAAACTTTTTTTTTTATGTATGTCCATTAAAATGATCATCCCCAAACTCTTACGTATGTTGTATTCATTTTCTTTAGACATGCACATAACTCAGAATTTAAATTACAAATTAGGTTTTTTACTTAAAATGTTGAGATGAAAGTTGATTAACTTAATGCACTTGGTCAATTTTCTTCAACTTGTTCGTAAGAGATTTTTTGAAAAACTGCATTCACACTTTCAGAATTTTTTTCCTTTCATCGTTGTTTGCTTTGTGTTTTGTCCATCGGTGCAATTCAAAGAATCTTGGCAACTTCTTAGCAAGGCTCTGACATCTACATACAACATCTCAGGATTGTGACAGCACAGCGAGTTTACAGAGTGGAAAAACTTACATAACTAAGTCAGAATCATGTTTAAAGAAATAACATGTAGATTCCAAAAAATGTTGCTAATTTAAACAGCACTGGGTTTAGAGATCTTGAAGTCCCGTCTACAGACATTCCCATATATTGACATTGTGCTATGTGAATACCAGTGTTATTTCCCTTTTACATTTACAGTTCATAAGTGTACACACACCCTTGCAAAGGTCATTCTTCAGAAAATAAGATTGATTAAAACAATCGTTGTTGTTGGGTGAAGCCATTTATTGTAATTTATTTGTTTTTAAATCCCTTTCCAAATAATCAAATGTTTATTTTCTGTTTTTTTAAACATCAATGACAGCCTGAAGTCTCTTGAGGTAGTTATCGATGAGGTTCTTTATCTTCTTTTTTGGTAAAGCCGCCCATTCTTCGAGGCAAATTGAAATTTCTTGGGCTGTCTTCTTGCATGAATGTTGAAAATTTTGGTGCTGGTCATATTTTCTACTCATAAAATGGCCAAGAAATCAGAAATGTTGTAAACTTATGAGCACAGCTGTACATAAATATGGTGCACAATAACTAAAAGTCGACATTCAATGTGGTCAGTGGGCAATATTTCAAGAATGAACGTCATCACGCTTTTCGAAATGTCACAAGACACAAGAGATCATGACTGCCTGCTGAACAGCCATCAGGCTCGTCGACCTCAGGAACACAGTTACATAATCTCACGTAAACTGTGCATTTTACAGTGAGCCACTGGAAGAATGTGCTCCACTGATGCAAACATCTATAGCAACAATTATCATTATAGTCTGTAACAGCCTGACGTCGACTGACCGGAGTAAAGAGGTTTGCATCTTTTGTCGTTACAGGAGCTTCTTAAGTGAGACTGGAAAGGGAAGGATGACTATGGTGCTGTGTTTGTGCAGATGCTCATTTGCATCCGCTGATTTCCCATTCAAAAGCACTGGCTTGGTAACCTTCAACTGGGAGCTGGGCACTTAGAGACACCAAATCATTGACTTTGAAGTGTAATAAATATACAGTGCTTGCTTTGTTGAAAGGGACGAGTTAAAAGCACAACAGACAAAGCACACCATGTACATCACATAGAACTGGTGTGAATAAATTGGCCAAAACCTTAATTATCAAAGTGAATGGTCTAAAATACATTACATTTATCCAACGATTACAACCAACCATATGCACAAAGAGTCAGAGGTGGAAAGCAAAGAAACTCAGTCACTCACACTACAGTAATTGTGTTTTTTTTATATATATATGTTCACCAATTTGCAAAAAAGAAAAATTTGCAAATTCACCGCAACTTTCAAAAGTATCTCATATAAATTTCCTTATTTCACTCTCACCACGTCATGATGTGTTTATGAATCAAATCTAAGTATTTTAAGTGTAGCAACATCTGATATTTATGAACAGAGCTCCTGGCAACCTGGATGAAGAAACACTACTGACTTGCAGTTGCAATTGTTACATTTAATTTTATTTCCTATTTCATTGTTTATAGTTTTACTTTTTTCAATATGCTTCGTTTCAGTTTAGTTTTTAGATTTTATACTTTTTTATTGGTCAGGTGCAAGATTAAAAAGCAAATGCTGACACACGCATAAAAGATGCAGGTAATCCTGTCTTGCCCAAACCATCCATATAGAGACTCAGCTTCCTGTGACTAGTGCAGATTATATTTAAAGATATAAGTAATTTATTTATTACTAGTTGAATAACAGCTGCATAAATGTGTAGTTTAAGTAAAAATCTCTCTAATTATATTTCTGCAATAATATAATTTGAGATATATTTAATTACAATTTTAAAATGGAGGAATATGATGAGCTGTTAAAAGAATGTTCAAATGTACGTCACAAATAAACATTGTAGAAATCTGCAATAATGATTGTTAAAAACATTATTTGCGACTAGTAAAAGTAAAAATGTTAAAAGGGCTTGCCATGCTTGAGATCAACTAAATTTTAACATTTTTATTAATTTAAATTACCAGAAAATAAGCCTCACTTTTGACCTCTTCCCATCATTGATGTTTGACGAAAACTTGATATTAGTCATTAATTCTTAAGCTCTGCATCTTTGCCTTTTTCTCAAAGAGCGGCAAGTGAAGAATTATCTAGCACGAACCCCAATCAACCGACACTTTTTGATCACATGACTATCTCAATTGTATTTGGGACTACTAAAACTACAGTTGTAGATATCTGTAGCTAGATATGAGAAGTAATGAATGTTAAAAAGGCTTGCCACGTCTGGAAGCTACTAAAATAAACTTCATTAGCAGAATATGCTGTAATAATATACCTTTACATGCTATAAAAGAGATTAGTGGGATTTGTTCCCTTTGAGAATGTTTCACTCGTCTCACTGTCATATTCAAAGAGATCCCGTATAGGGCTCCTCCGCTTTCTCATAACTTTAGCCATTGTGCCCAATGATGTGGTGAGAACACATGTGTCAATTCTGAATTCTATTATGGGAATGGGAAGGGAATTTTTGCAATTTAATACATTTTAGTGCAGTGCCTTTTATTTTAGTACCACACTTTAACTTTGGTTAGCCTTAACCAAGTGCACAGCCGGGTCAAAGCAGCATTGACTAAGCCGTATAAAGCTACAAGAATCCTAGCATCATGTGACTTACAGTACCCTGTACTTAATATTATCTGCGTCAGAAGTTAAATCCTCAAAAGAACAAGTCACATCTCATCCATAGCTCTCCTGTACAGATCTAAGAACAGCTTAAACTCTTTTTTTTCTTCTCTGGTGAGGGTCAGAGTCTGTCTATGGGGCCGTCTGCTGTCTGTCCGGAGGAATGTAGCATGCCATTGTGGGAGCAATAAAGAAATGATCATGTGAGTGCGAGAAGCAGTCGTGACCACTGCTCATCATGAAAGACTCCAGAGAGAATAAATATGAACTACAATTATGTGACTCGTAGATATGCTTTTTAGAGAAGGATAGATGAACTTGACAGATGAAAAGAACACGCGGTGCTTTCTGAGTAAATATCAGTGTGTAATGTGAAATGCTGACAGATAGCCTTAAACAAGAACGGATGAATGTCTGGTGACACAATTCTCTTTTTGGGTGAATTTAACCTTGAATATTTCATAAGGCACTAAAACATTACTGGAGAATCCCTATTCCAGATTCCAGATTTTATAAAAACACAGTGAGGTGGGAGTGCAAACATTCTATAATGCGTTCAGAAATGTTAACAGCGATGTACAAAATGCACATTTGGTGAACCAAAGAAAAATACAAATCAAATCAATGTTTACATTGATTCTTGCAAAAAGATTATAGGATTATAGTTGCAGTCCGAAAACAGAAACAGCTGCATGAGGAACAGCCAAACTCTTTATAAGATTGAGCACAGCAACAAGACACAAGTTAGTTCTAATGCATCAACAAGGTTCCAAGATGGGCTTATCAAGTTCTTGGAAATAGAACCTAGACTCAGTGGTCTGCGAGTAAACATCAAAACAAGACGAAATATGACCAGTTACATGAGAATCGGGGTACAGCAGGTGCTCTTGTGAGTCAAATTTGAAACTGTTTGGCTGTAGCAGAAGGATTGATGAAAGACTAGAGAGTGGTAGACTATTGAGTGTCTGCTGGCAACAGTGAAGTATGGAGGAGGTTTCTGCATTTCTGGAAATGGAGATTTGGTCAGGATCATTGCAGATACTCATCCATCATGCAGGAGTATGATTTATTCTGCAGCAGGACAATGACCCCAAGCATATTCAAAAACTGTGTGCGCTAGAATAATTGATTCTGTTTTTTGGCGGAAAAAGACGGTTGCACCAAGTATTGATTGGATTCTCTTTTGTTCCGTCCTGGTGTAGAACGTTTTAAGGAACCACCTGGAACTCCATCTGCGCAAGAGGCTCTGAGCGTGAGATCACAAACACCAGAGGAATCTTTCATCTCGCTTTCATTGTTGTGATGTAGCCTCAACTACAAAGCTTGTCTGAAAAGCTCCCTGTTTTTTGTTATTACTGAGCGTTCTCATAACTTCCTTCAATGCAATTAATTATAATCAGTAATAAACATAAACATAGTTTTTTATTCCTTTTTTGCTTTTCCCACCATGAGTGTTCCCTAAAATCTCTACATTACATAATGTGTATAGGGTAAATATTGGCCTTTCGGATAACAATTTTGTTCTCTATAATCTACTCTAATTATAACATTATATGAAGGTACAAAAACAATAATAGAACAGCTTTTTCCCCATAATTTGAGTCTGTATTTATCATTTTATGCAAAATTCTGTGAAACACATTTATTGTATATCCAAAACAGACTATATTAAATCAGAAAATTTGTGTTTTGTATAGAACAACACTGTAAGTATGAATAGAAAGTGTGTTCCCGACATATATTGTTTATACTATATTCTTAAACATGCTATTTCTCAGTGCAGCCTGTGAGTAAGTTTACTTTAAACTTTCTCCATCTCTTTAACTACAGTTTTTCCTTCATATTTACAAAGAGTGTAACATATTTCATATACAGATACTATGGTCAAATGGAGCAGAAATGCCACACCTGTTAATGCATTGCATTGTCAATTTTTATATTTTGTCTATTTTATTTGTATGCAGCTTAAAATTTTGACTTTACGCTAACGAAAAAGTACAGATATTTTGACTTAAATTCAATAAGCTCAACTTACCACATTAACACCTTTCCAAAAAAAAAAACATTTGCAGCAAACAAAAACTTTTCACATCAGTAGCTCAATTTGGGCTGTTGCATAGTTGTCGAATCAAATAGGTAAAATTAGCAAAAAAAAAAAAAAAAAAGATTTGAAGTTTCGTTCCAAAATGTGTCAAAGCCCAAACAAAATGCTGTGTGTACTTTTTTATTTTGAAAAAAATATATTAATATTATTAATATATTAACATGAACTTTGACAATTTTTTGACAAAACTAATTATCAGTCGTTAATTCTTCAGCTTTGTGTCTTTGCTTTTCTCAAAGTGCGACAAGTAAACATTTATCTAGTATAAGACTAAAGGACTTCCATTGATGACATACATTTAACTAGTGTGCCTATTTAACTAAATCCCATATAGGGCTCTGCCGCTTTCTCCTGACTTTAGCCATTTCGTCATCGGCACGGTTAGAATGCATATGCACAAGCTGACTATAAACATTAGGTGAAGGAAAGACGATATATATGATTAATATATAAAAATATTAATATTATTAATAAGTTAAAATTTAATTGAGTTACCTTTAAATAAACCTCACTTTTGACCTCTTCCCATCATTGATTTTTGACAAATCTATTAAAAATATTAAATGTTAAGATGGCTTGCCATGCCCATATTGCTACAAAAAGAAGATTAATTGGAAGTAAAACTTAATAAGAAGTGTTTGTCTCACTGTTGCATTCAAAGAAATCCCATATAGGGCTATGCCGCTTTCTACTAACTTTAGCCATTTTGCCTAAAGACGCAGTGAGAACACAACTGCACAAGCCGACTGTACAAATGCTAGTTTATATTATGAATATACGAACACTACATTGAGTTACTGGCAAATACTCCTCACTTTTGGTCTCGTCCCCATCATTTGACAAAACTTGATATCAGTTATTAATTCTTCTGTCATTCTCTGTCTCTTTTTCACAGTCCAATGCCACGTTTTGATCACAAGACTACTTAAAAATGTCTTCAGAATTTCAAATGTCTTTTTTTCTGGTTAATTAACAAATTTTCTTTATAGTCCTGTGTTTGTTTTATCTGTGGGGAGGAAACGAAAGCTATCCAAAGACATACGCAATTGGAACATGCAAAAAGACAACAAAATCAGATGGTGCAAAGTCTGTAAAGCAACTTTTTGTGCAGCCCTAGGTGAGTTCATTTTTGGTTCATTCGTAATATTTAACATAAGGAATATTGTTTTCACATCGATCAATGAATATAATGACATTTTTTTATATAACTTTTTAAGCAAACCTGAGTTCAATATATTTTCTGATATAAATCACTTTTACATCTACTATCTATTGTTGCATTTTTTATATTTATGTTGATTTTATACCTGTTTTAAAAGTGTTGCATGCAGTTAGAAAATCATTTATCTATTACAGTTTGAAATTTAAAAAAAGAAAATAAAAAAAAGAATTCTTACCATTAAAATTTATGGATTTAAAGCGTTTTAGAACCAAACTTCATTTATTACAGATAATAATTAATAATAATAATAAAAAACTTGCACATCCATTACATTTGTACAGTTAGTCTACATATAAAGACTATATTAATACACCAAGATGACTTTTGTCTTTTAACCCCATTTAAAATATAAATATGTAAATGTGATTTCTGGTTCATCAAGCCGGAGGACAGACCCGGAGATACAGGTGTATGTCCAGCTGACAGCTTCAGACAGGTTATGTCGTAACAAACATTTTTTTAGAAATGTCTTACCTGTGCTCTAGGCTCAAGGTTGGTCTTGTTTTCAGAGAGAGAGAGAAAGAGAGGATTGAGTAAAGGCTCACAGTCCGATAACAACAATGTTCCTCAAGATTTTGGTGAGTACAAACACTGCGCGCCGTCTAGTACTTTGAGGGATCTTTATTGAAGGCGATAGGAGTAAAACAGCAGCGAGTCTCCGCCTTCATTAGCCGCAAACATCACGAGGCGTTCAGAGTCTGACGCCACCTGCTGGCGACAAGAAGATAAGACATCCTGTATTGTATTTTACGTTCTAATTTTACCCATCGTTTTCCAAAAATAGAAAGGGTGGAGTTACTTTTGTTCCAAAGGCGTGCGTAAAGTTCAACAAAAATGATACAAAAATGTTAAACTCTTTAAATGTTTTTTTTTCTTTCTACCAATTGAAAGTTGAACTTGAATCAAAATGCAGAAAGCATCCTGAAAAACGACTTAGATAACAGTTAAAGTAAAATTTAATAAAATAACTTTTTTTTTATAAAGTCATTTTTCTACCAACATATGAAAAGCATTTTAATATTTAAATAAATTAAAATGGTCAAAGTTAAATTATATAGAGAAGTTTATGCTATTCAAAAAACTGGATTTTGTATTTAATAGACAATTAATATTTTGATTTTGATAATTTCCTATTTGTAAAAAAATACTATAATAGATGATTACTAAAAAAATAATATTCATCATTTTGATGCATCAAATAAAGAAAATCTACAAAAATTGTAAGAACAGTGGAATTTAAACCATTTTTTTGCCTTCTTCCAAATATGTTTAATGTTTTTGAACTACATATTAGAGCAATATACTGGTAATAAAGTATTCTTGAAGGTTAGTTTTTTGTTCGCATATCTAAATAATCACAAAGCCATGGAAAGTATTTCATAATTTACAAATACATATATTTATGTATACAATTTATGTATACAAAATATGTACGTATTTTAATAAATAAATTATTTACTGTATGTCGAATCTGGAATCGGTGTTTCAAAAAAGAGAGAAAATTTTACATTTACTACTATTTTTTCGCTATTGATATAATATATTAAGATAGACGTACACAGAAAATAACCTTTTTTTTGGGGGGGGGGGCTTTTATTTTGAAACAAACCTGACGTTGTCACTTGTCGACGCGAGGAAAAAATACATTCGCGCAAAGACGAGCAACTGCATCATTAAAAACTCTGAAGTTATGTCAAGGTTATTAATAAAATGTCGCAGTTTTGTCTATTTAAGTATTTTAAAATGGAGATATTACCAAAAAGCCTCCCGACTGTCAACGTTGAGCAAAGCAGCTGAAGTGAGTAAGGCTGAATATTAGCTTTAGTCATGCCTTCAATTCTAAACATGTTATAAGCAGAAACATTTCCCTTGCTGTTGCTAAAAGCCTGTTTTTGATCGTGCATTTTAGTCAATATGTGCTGGTAACATCACAACTTGGAGATCTTCTTCAAAGACAGTCACAGGAACCAATATATGGGGGAAACATAACCAAGTAAAGAATACATACATTTGTAAATAAATGTATACATAAACCTGCTTTAACCCATATTCTATGATTTGATAATTAGTGTTTGGACAGGATTCTGAAGTGCAGAGAGCTCCAATTAAGTGCACAGCTCAGAGAAGAAAAAGCACTTCCCGTCAGGTGAGTATTTTTGTGCATGCAAATTCAATATAATGTTGTGTATTAACATGCTTAAACTGTACTTAGTTTACCCGATGTGCAAAGCGCAAATTACATTAGGCTCAATTTTTTTTTGTGAGAATTTCTGTCAAATTTCACTCAACTGTTTTAGAACTTGCTGGTTGCATGTTTTAAATTAATTAATATTTTGCATTATTGAATCACCACTGTTTTTTTATTTACAGAGAACTCTCCGAGTCTGAGTACGAGAGACTGGCTGATGAGACGCTAGACGCATTAGCAGATTTTTTTGAAGACCTCACAGATGAGAGCTTTACTGGTTTGGAATACGATGTTGTCTTTTCTGTAAGGATACGTTATCACATTCTCATTGTCAGTCTCTTTCGTCTGTTGAACACTAAACTAGAAAATGATTTTGTGTTCTAAAAAAAAACACTTTGTTATCGGCATTGACAAAGTGAACTGAGTTAGATACACTTTACACACAGATACTGAACTTTCAAGATGCTCTGTACCAGGTCGTACAGCTACAAAACAACTGTTCTACCTTCAATTCTGAAAAGAGTGGAAAATGAGGAGGGAGCGAGCCAGGGTTTTTAGGAAAAGGACAAGTAGACATTGGTTTTACTCAAAACTGGGTGTCTACCTACAGGAATAAACTTAGAGCCAGCAGCTTTCAAATTTTTCTAGTGCGTCTATCATCTCTCTCTCTCTCTCTCTCTCTCTCTCTTTCACTCTCTCTCTCTCTCTCTCTCTCTCTCTCTCACTCTCTCTCACTGACCACTGTAGAGAAACCATCACATAGGTAATATATAGAAACTACACTGGAATTCCAAAATGAACAAAGATCCACTATAAAATAGAAGCAACTTACAAGGTCGTCTCTGGAAGATTTCAATGCTTGTTTATTTTTCTTTCTAATCACTGAAAGAAACACATTCTAAACATTGTCATGCACAAATATTGTTTGTTTGCTTAGTTTATTTCTATAGCACAATTTAATACAACCATTGTTGCCCAAAGTGCTGTACAAAAAATGAAAAACAAAAGAAAACATTGACATAAATCTACAAAAACAATGACATAACACTACACAGGAAAAACTCTCAGCACTCAGAAAAAGTCTGAGTTAATAAATACATTTTTAACAATGATTTAAAACTAAAAATTGTCTGGGCTGATCTAATACTCAAAGGTAACAAGTTCCACAGTTTCGGTGCCGCAAGTGAGAAAGCGCGGTCACCCTCAAGTCTTGATCTAGCTCCTGGAATTGTTAAAAGTTGCTGATTAGAAGATCTCAGGGATCTGACAGAAGTGTGACGTGTTACTATGGAAAATATGTTTATATCATGATATAAAATACGTTTATATCACAACACCATTGGATAAGGAAATCATGCAAAGGGAGGTTCCGAGGATGGTACCACTTCCTGAAGGATGTAACAGCCAGAAAAACGGACTATTCTTTTCTAAAAAAGTACAGTACACTCATGAACAGTACAAAGAAATAAAATCCCTTTAACAAGGTCTCGAACTCTGACGCTAGTAATGATTAAAACAATTTGTCCTTTAAGTCAGAAAATTTTCATTTAGACTTCATTTTTGAAATGCATTCATAATAGTTACTAAATGAGTCTGACAGGTCTCTGGCGACCCCTAGTGTCTAACAGAGGTTTCTCCACCTTAACGCAGTATTGATGTTAGTTTAGGAGTAAGTGGAGTTTGTTAGGAGAGGTAAGTCAAAGTAGTTACTAGAAGACCCTGTACAGTTACTCTTCATGAAACACACACATTGATAATAATAATTAAAATCCTTTTTGCTGGCTACAAACTAAACTGGTTCATATATTGCATTAATTTGGAATTTAAAGGCTGCGACCCACTTACAACAACTTTGGCCGTGGCTAGTTTAGGACAACTTTGATTCATTGCGGTTATGCAAAAAAAAAAAAAAAACAATATGCTGTTTGTTTTTCAATCATTGTCATTGGTTCTATGTGCAGGTGTGTGCAAAAACCTATTTTCCCTTGTGCTTTTTTTGCCTCAGCTAGCTCGAAATACAAGTTAGTTTTTAAATAAACTAAACTATTTACCCTTCTGAAACTTTTGCTGGCTTTGCATCAGAATCCAATAGGGGGCAGTGCTTGCTTACAATGATTGCACCCCCAATGAGCTGGGGTCTCTTCCAAGGCTCACCTGGATGGAAATGGGTTGATATATTAAATGTAAGCAAATTTCTTCAGCTTAATTTGTTTTACTGCTAGCTTCTGCATTTAAGGTAAAATTCAATTTGGAGAAACAAATGTTTTCAGGATTATTCAAATATTTTTGCGATTAATGTGAAAGTGGAGCTGTTGTTGTTGCAAGACAAATCCCAGTCCTTCTGAAGACTAATATGCTTACCGGCCACTTAATTAGGTACACCTCGCTTGTATCCGCCTTTTGCCTTCAGAGCTGCTTTAATTTAACAAGGTACTGGAAACATTCCTCAGAGAGCACATGGTGTGGTTCTACCTCAAGGTGCACTTCTGCAGACCTCGATTGTAACGAGTGGTTATTTGAGCTACTGTCGCCCTTCCAATCAGCTCAACCATGACCTCTGTGTGCCCACAGATCTGACTCTTACTGGATATTTCGGACCATTCTCTGTAAACCCTAGAGATGGTGGTGTGTGAAAATCCCAGTAGATCAGCAGTTTCGGAAATACTCAGACCAGCCCCCCCCCCTGGCACAATCAACCAGTCACTTCGCATTTCTTCCCCATTCTGATGCTTGGTTTGAACTGCAGCAGATCGTCTTCACCATGTTTACATGCCTAAAAACAAGGAGTTGCTCAACGAGCAGTTGGGCAGCTGTACCTAATAAAGTGGCCGTTCAGTGTTGTATTTTGGAAACGAAGGCATCCCGTAGCTCAGCTATCATTTCTTCTTTGATACGGAGGTTTGTGTTTGGTGTTATTGTTCCGGAGTGCTCCTGCTGCTGCACAACTTTGTTAGTCCAGGCAATAAAATGCGCATCTCCTTTAGGATTTACGAAACCAGCAAACACTTTTAGTATGGTCTTCCAACACCGCACTAATACCACTTCCCGCACACACTTGTATTTGTACATCTACATTTCTATGATTTACAAATAGCTTTCCCAAGCCAGTGAATGATGGAGTCCTTGCACTGGTTCCATTGAAGCCACTGGCAGGCTGCCAGCCATCCCTGGCGACAGGTTGATTGGTCATTCACGCTCCTTGCTCTCCTCTGGCTGGATAAACGTCAGACGGTGAGCTTCCTGTCAACCACTTTGTCAGAGCACCCCATTTTACACCTCTCTATAGCCTCACATTCAGCCGTGCTGGGGTATTAATGCAGCCGTCCAGTAAAATTGTATTCTGACGGCTCTGCTTCTGCACACACACTGTGTTGCTAAGAATGGGATGATATAACAACACCGTGACCTTTTAAATCAAATATTCAGACGGCTGTGGGCTAAGTTGTGCTTGACAGACATGTTTCCTGTGCTTGGCCTCGGATCTGATTGTACAAAGACATAAATCCTCCTTGCTTAGGGTTTTCGTTTTGGATTGGATGACATTTATCATCTGTGAATGATGGTAATTGTTGTTTTAACGATGAACAAACCAACATTATCAAGTGTCGCTAGCCAAAAAACACATTGTTAAGAGCCTAAGTTATTAACCGTTAGAAGTCCGGGGCCTTTTTAGTGTTTTTTACCACTTTATATTTAGCTTTAACGCAGGCACTGCTTGCTTTCATTTCCGGACAACTTCAACCCCTTCTTCAATTTTATTTTTCATTACATTACAGAAAAGTTCCACAACAATCCTGAAATTGTTTAAAAAAAGTGAAATTCTCAGTGGTAAATTGTAATTTTTATGGCAAAAAATTAGATAAAATTGTATTTTTTAATAACAAAAATATTGAGATAAAAAAGAAGGTGTAATGAACGACGTGCGTTCAGATATTATTGTATTTTGATTTCAAATATATCGTAGGTTTCGAAAAGGTTATTTTGATATTTTGTGTCATGACACATAATTAAATTTTAATTAAATATAAAATGTGAGAAAATGCATGATTGTCTTTCAGTTTAGTTTTAGATCTGAAATCAGTGACATCTAGTGGTGAAAACAAGGGATAACCCCTGGAAGTACAAGACCTGTGATATGGCTTGTTTTTTTCAAAGTTCTGGCATAAAAAACATGCACAAAGTCAAAACCTTGTGAAAATATTATAATAAAACTATACGCAGAACTATGTCCTGTCTCACTTGTATGACTATGTGTTGAAAAATAAAAAGATTTAAAGACAATGGCCACAAAACTAATCTTAAAAAAAAGAAACAATTCTGAAATGGGCCAATGGTCCAGTGGCCCTGCTGCACTAAACCAGGCGCTCTCCTGCACTGAATGTCCAGCCACCCAAGCTCAGTTAAACCTAGCCATTTTATCGAAAAATTTATCAGATGCTTTTATCCCAAGCAACTTAAGGAAAGAACTCTTAACATTTTTTGTAAAGATGATGTGCTCAGCTTCTACCCATCAGTTCGTCTGTTTCAGTGTTAATCTCTCTGAATGAAACTCTGCTTTTCTTCTCAGAGTGGAGTGTTGACCGTGAAAGTGGGCAATGACCATGGCACCTATGTAATCAACAAACAGACACCCAATCGACAGATCTGGCTCTCATCACCCACCAGGTAAATGTGTGCTGTCCGTGTTAAAGCATTTAAGTGCTTTATCATGGACATTTAAGCATTTCTAAACTCTATACTATACCTTCTTACATCTAAGAAGGAGTTTTCACACCAAGGAAATAACATAAACTAAAACATTGAAATAAAAAAAACAAACAAATTAAATAAATCAAAACGATAATTAAAAGGGGAAAAACTATAATAAGCCAAAGCAAATTATAGATAAATTGCTCTCGTAATTTTAGTTATATGCTTTGGTATTGATGTCATAGTTCTATTCATTTTACATGAGCTGCTGGCACCTTTTGACACTTCGTTTCTGTCTCTTAAAGTTTACAGTCAGCTTATTCACACATGTTCTTAGAGCCAAAGTTGGAAGAAAGCGGCAGAGCCCTATATGGGATTTCTTTTCATTTACCAGCAAGACTAAAAGAGAAAAAAACAAGCCAAACTCAAAGTACATTTCGAAAGTTTGCATAGGGATGCTAAAACCAAGTGCCTTGCTATTGAATCTTTATTTTATAGCTTCTTGGCATGGCAAGCCATTTCAACATTTAATACTCTTTCCATACTAGTCCTAACTCTATTTATGATTCTACAACTCCAGTTGCATACATCTAGATCTAATTTTTTTGTGTAGTTGTGATGTACATTATCGATTTAATGGCCATTGGTCCATTGAAAAGTATTTGCAGATTGATTTAAAGATATTTAGAAATTATATATATATATATATATATATATATATATATATATATATATATATATATATATTTATACCAGTTACCAAAGCAGTTTTTGACAAGTAATTAGTGATATAAATAAAATTCATTTAAAAATAATAATAGTATTTAAAAATAAAAAAAATTAAGTGATATAAATAAAATTCACTTTTAGCTTTCATTGTGACGCTCGAGATTCATTCACTCGTTTTTAAAGATTTGTTAGGACAAAACAATCTGAAACATGGAGGATTGTACGCAGTCTTGTAGAGAGGATTCACAATCGAATGAGTCTCTGTTACTTTCATCCTTTAACCTTATTATTTTACCCTAATCCCGGCTCTTTTTTTCTCTTTTTAGTGGGCCAAAGCGTTACGATTGGACGGGGGAGCGATGGGTGTATGCTCATGATGGAGTGCCATTGTCTAGCCTGCTCTCCAAAGAGTTTTCCGTTATCTTCAAGTCAAAGATAGACCTGTCACACCTCATCCATTCTTGAGGAAGCAACTCCTGTTTTAAAGTATTGTGTGTTCAGTTTTACTCATGTGTTTAACTTTGGTGTAATTCTGAGCAGTAAATGGAGAGGAAATTGCTCACGTAATCCAATGAACCTGAATAGATTAAACCCAGATTAAAGTTGTTCCTTTTAATGGCAGAGGGGCAACGACAAATGTACTCTGATTTGTTTTGGAGGCTGAACGGAGGTGGATTATCACAGACAGATGGAGAACGTCTTTCTCTAAAAGCACTTTGCTTGAGCTCCATGTTAGATCTGTAAATAATGGAGTTGTTTTGGTGTAATATTCCTTCAAACTTCAGTAATTCCTTCAAAACCCGGTGTGTCATCTATCAACTCGTGGTTAGAGCAGTTATTAACTTTGGTGATGCAACACAGTCGATTATTTCTCCCCAGATGCCACTTAAGAGCCCATATAATGCAGCAATAAGTCGTGCAGATTTAGAAACACGAGATGCATTGTTCTTTTTCAGGGTTGCATGTAACGGAAATAATTGCAGCCTTCGTGTAATGTTTGACATTTGTGCATTTGTAAATAAAGTCATGAATAAATCAGAATTTGATTTGATTTTCTTTGTAATTGTCATGTGAATTTACACTTTTTGTCATTGTATTTGTCTATTCTGTTTATCAGAAGCGTAAATAAATAAATTGATGATTTCAACAATATTATAATAATTATCTTATGTTTTTTCTCTAAAATTTGATTTCAATTCTTACCAGTGTACTTTATTTATTTATTATTTTTTAAATGTTAGGGTTTCTGGGAAGTTGCTGGAAATGCTGGATATTTTTTTTTCATGGGGTCAAATTTTGTAAAGCTGTAACTCAAACTGAAAACCTTAAAAAAACTGTAAAGTAACCCTAGTTACCCTAGCAACCATTTTTTATCGTCTAATATTCTAAAATACTAGAGATAAAAATAACAGTATATAGTGCAATGACACCTCCTTAGCAACCAGACTTTACTATAGCAACCAATTTGGCATAGCTATCTCAGCTTTGGATAGACACATGGGAGTTGTTTTAAGGCACTCATTTTGACATGGGGAACATTATATTATGTCAATGGCCAGACTGTTTACTGCTTATCTCTATCTGAGCTTAAGAAAATCATAGACATGGGGGTTGGTGTTCACTCATAGTGATATACGAAGCTGTTTGGTGCACTTTTAAAGCCAGCTATGTTAATTCATGGTACTTTACAATGAAGATGGAAATTTACATTTGTTTTAAAATGGTGTTTTTGCTTGAGTTGTGTTTTATTGGTAGAAGTTTCACTTGATCTACAGATTTCTGATTGTACAGTGCCCTGGACAGTATTGTTTTGATGTGGCACAATATAAATAAAGCTTGGCTTGAATTTAGTTCTATCTCTAAAAGTTAGATTTTATTTTGTGATATTGATACGTTAAAAAGAATGGTAGAAGCTCCCAAAACCTGAAATCCAGAAGAGTTGAGGCTGTTTTCGCTACAAATGGTGGTCTGATGTCATTTTAACCTCTATGGATGTAGGATTTAATTTAATTCAATGTGAGATGAGCGAATCCTTTGGGCAATTGTAGCATTCGAGATGAATAATATAAAAATCAATTTGATCTTTGCCTCTTAAAAGCACCAGCTGCTTTTAAATTTCATTGACGCTTTACAACTCATTGAGTTAAAGGATCCTCAAAGATGGCAGATGAATCCCTGAACTAGTTAATTATGCCGTGAGCAGCTATGCAATCAGAGCTCACCACTGATGATAAACACTTCAAGCATCTTGTTTCTCTTTGTCCAGACATGAATATGCAAATGTCTATTATAGAGCTCGGCTCACAGGCCCAAAAATAGCATGAAGTTTCCATGGGAACATGGATTTATCTCTGAACTCGGATGTCAATTGAGTGGTTATGCTCCAAACAAGTAAAGGAAGTCAGAAAGATTCCCTGGGCTCACAATCGTTTTTTTCTAGCATTTTGTCTTCGCCAGCGACATCAAACATCGCTTTCTCTGGAGAAAACCGTTCTGGATCAGATATGGTGAACCCGTGTGACACGTGCCACTTCCCAAATGGTGCAAAAATGAATTGAATCTTGTCTTGATCGAGGATTTAAGGCTCTAAAGAAGATAAAAAGGGACTGTTGTTCAATTCGGGTGAGTCTTTGCTTCAATCGCTCAACGCTAGATCAAATGAAAGGCTGGCTGCTCTTCCTTTGACTCATCTGCGCTGTTGAAGGGCGTGGAATGCTTGAATTTAGTTCCACATCAAACGAAACAGCTTAATTAGAATTTGTTGGATGTTACTGTTGGATATAAAGCTCCTTTTTTGTAGCCACACACTTCCGAAGGTTTTCTCGGATCACTTTTATTGGCTGTTCTCAAAGTGTGTTTTCATCTCATACGTAACTGTTCGTGAACTTTTACTTTTTAAATTTTAAATGCACGTGAAACTTGTGCGACGCCCCCTGAAACTTGCTGAATCAAGATGCGTCTGTCTGCAGACTACAGACGAGTTAAGCCCCACCCACTGAATGTGGAGCCCCAGCATCTTGAATTTCCACGTGTCTTCTCATTGGTTGTAGGGAAATGACGCGTGGGCGGGGCTGCATGTCCAATGGGTGGGGCTAAACCCCAGTCTGTAGACAGGTGTACTTCTAACAAACTGTAAGAACAGCTCAATGTGTGCAATTGCCACAAGGACTTTACATGATTAGGGCATAAAATACATGTTTCATTAAAAGTATCTTGGACTTTTGAAATTTAAATGACAAATCTACAAAAATATGACATATATTTGATATTTTATACCTTTAAAATTATCACCAATTCTTACAGGGCGCATTTGCACATAGTGAAGGATTTCATTGGATTATATAGGTGTATGATCAGCCAGCTATACCAAACAGATGCTAATGATGATCAAGGTCACAAGTTGATTGAACCTTAGTTATGAACTGAAACAGAAACAGCTGTGAAGTCAGAAATGAAAGAGTTGGCAACCACGTGACTCAAGTATGCAAAAAATGGCAGATTTTTGGAACAGAAGGAAGTAATGAGTGTCTGCTGGAGACATGGTAGAGGTTCCTTGGATGTTTGCAAATCCAAGGATCCTGCAAATACTGTGTGCAAGAGTATCTAGAAGAACTGCTGCTGTTTTGAAGGCCACAGCAAGTATTGATTTGATTGGCACTTCTAAATCTGGTCAAAATCACATACGTCAATGCGCCTTGTTTCTGATAACAAACAGATCATGCTGATTGCAGATCATGAGATTGAGCAGAGCAAAGATAAAGCCCCTCTCAGATGATCTCTCAGATGCAATCTCAAGCAGGTCAAGTGAAACATTGTCCCGCGCTGAAAATACGCGCTTTCCTAGTGTCTCCATCAAACAAGAGAAATTAATCATTCCAGTTTCTGCTGAGTGCAGCTATTTGTCTCAATTATCTCCAGCTCTGTGGCAGAGCGAGATGCAGAAAGATTGAATTCCTCTACAGCTCTTTCAAACCTGATGGCAATTACATTTGCAAGGCTTCAGGAAACAATGACATGGGACTTATTTTAGGAGAAATGCACAATTGTGTCGAGTAGAAAAATACTGTCACCATTTATTTTACAGTTTTACACCATTTTTTTCACAATTTTTTACAGGTTTGACTTTATTTAAGACTAATTGCAAATAGTTTGTTGCTTTATTTTACTTTGTTGTTCATTTTTGATTAATGGTACTCTTTTTTTTTTTTTTTCTAGATTTGACGTAAAATAGTTTTTTTTCCACCCGATATAAAAATTCCCCAAACATAGAATCGTAAAATCCCTTATTGGACACTCAAAGCAAGACTCCTGATGGTCAGTGCCACAGCGTTTCATTTGCACTTCTCAAAATGAATCTGTTCAGTTCAGTCGTTGGCTAGTTCTTGAGTGAAAATGGAGCCGTCTTTCTTTCACACTTTGGATGTGATTAATCTTGGCATAATCTTCCTGGAACAATGCCACGGGATACTTTTCTGTGAAATCTGTTGATGTTTAGGAGCCTGCTGCTAACATGGAAGACTGAACTAATAACTCAAAATACTCAAAAAGCTATAGCCATGTTAACAGTTAAAGAACTCTCCAGTTTTTCGATACAGGGATTCTGCATTTAACCCTGAGATAATATTTCATCTTTTGCAGTTTTGGAAACTATTCAGCTGCTCTCTAGGTCTGTGCGTGGGATGACATATTGAGTGTAGCTAAGCACAGTTATTGAATGCCAGTAGAACAGTAGAGCGTTGTTGTAATGCCAGCTGTGAATAATAGGTTTCAGAAACATTTCATTTCCTCTTGGAATTAAAACTCAGTGTCACTTTAAAAGATAAATGTAAATTGGAAAATATGGAATTAATTTGGTGTACTCTTTATTATTATTTTACTGCAATACTATTGGTTGTAATCAGAACCAGAATGAGTTTTATTGCAAAGTGTGTCAACGTAAATCCAAAGTGGAGTACTCCAGTGCACCAACAAAAGACAAAACTGAAAACCATTTTTTAAAATGTCACAAAGAGTAATATAAACCAACCATTTTTTAACCAAAGATTTTAACGTGTTGCTATGGAGTTATTGAGATATTATAATGTTCCCCCTATCAATATGAGCACAATAATCCAACTCCCATGTTTCTATGGCTTCCTTAGCTGAAATAGAGATGTGCCAAATTGGTTGCTATGATCAACTGTCTGGTTGCTATGGAGGGATCACTGATATAATATAATGTTCTCTGTGTCAATATGAGTAAAATAATCCAACTCCCATGTTTCTATGACTTTCTTAGCTGAAATAGAGATGTGCCAAATTGGTTGCTATGATCAACTGTCTGGTTGCTATGGAGGGATCACTGATATATTATAATGTTCTCTGTGTCAATATGAGTAAAATAATCCAACTCCCATGTTTCTATGACTTCCTTAGCTGAAATAGAGATGTGCCAAATTGGTTGCTATGATCAACTGTCTGGTTGCTATGGAGGGATCACTGATATATTATAATGTTCCCCCTATCAATATGAGCACAATAATCCAACTCCCATGTTTCTATGGCTTCCTTAGCTGAAATAGAGATGTGCCAAATTGGTTGCTATGATCAACTGTCTGGTTGCTATGGAGGGATCACTGATATATTATAATGTTCTCTGTGTCAATATGAGAACAATAATCCAACTCCCATGTTTCTATGGCTTCCTTAGCTGAAATAGAGATGTGCCAAATTGGTTGCTATGATCAACTGTCTGGTTGCTATGGAGGGATCACTGATATATATTATAAAATAATCCAACCCCATGTTTCTATGACTTCCTTAGCTGAAATAGAGATGTGCCAAATTGGTTGCTATGATCAACTGTCTGGTTGCTATGGAGGGATCACTGATATAATATAATGTTCTCTGTGTCAATATGAGTAAAATAATCCAACTCCCATGTTTCTATGACTTCCTTAGCTGAAATAGAGATGTGCCAAATTGGTTGCTATGATCAACTGTCTGGTTGCTATGGAGGGATCACTGATATATTATAATGTTCCCCCTATCAATATGAGCACAATAATCCAACTCCCATGTTTCTATGACTTCCTTAGCTGAAATAGAGATGTGCCAAATTGGTTGCTATGATCAACTGTCTGGTTGCTATGGAGGGATCACTGATATAATATAATGTTCTCTGTGTCAATATGAGTAAAATAATCCAACTCCCATGTTTCTATGACTTCCTTAGCTGAAATAGAGATGTGCCAAATTGGTTGCTATGATCAACTGTCTGGTTGCTATGGAGGGATCACTGATATAATATAATGTTCTCTGTGTCAATATGAGTAAAATAATCCAACTCCCATGTTTCTATGACTTTCTTAGCTGAAATAGAGATGTGCCAAATTGGTTGCTATGATCAACTGTCTGGTTGCTATGGAGGGATCACTGATATATTATAATGTTCTCTGTGTCAATATGAGAACAATAATCCAACTCCCATGTTTCTATGGCTTCCTTAGCTGAAATAGAGATGTGCCAAATTGGTTGCTATGATCAACTGTCTGGTTGCTATGGAGGGATCACTGATATATTATAATGTTCCCCCTATCAATATGAGCACAATAATCCAACTCCCATGTTTCTATGACTTCCTTAGCTGAAATAGAGATGTGCCAAATTGGTTGCTATGATCAACTGTCTGGTTGCTATGGAGGGATCACTGATATAATATAATGTTCTCTGTGTCAATATGAGTAAAATAATCCAACTCCCATGTTTCTATGACTTTCTTAGCTGAAATAGAGATGTGCCAAATTGGTTGCTATGATCAACTGTCTGGTTGCTATGGAGGGATCACTGATATATTATAATGTTCTCTGTGTCAATATGAGAACAATAATCCAACTCCCATGTTTCTATGACTTCCTTAGCTGAAATAGAGATGTGCCAAATTGGTTGCTATGATCAACTGTCTGGTTGCTATGGAAAGATCAGTGATCTAATTTACTGTTCCTTGTGTCAATATGAGTAAAATAAAACAAAACCCCATGTTTCTAAGCCTTTTCTATTCTGGGATAGAGATATGCCAAATTGGTTGCTAGGGAGGGATCAGTGATGTAATTTACTGTTCCCTGTGTCAATATGAGTAAAATAAACCAAACCCCATGTTTCTATGCATTTCCTAAGCCAAGATAGAGATATGCCAAATTGTTTGCTATGTTAAGCTGTCATGTTGCTAAGGAGGGGTCAGTGACATAATATAATGTTCCCTTTGTCAATATGAGAACAATAATCCGACCGCCATCTTTCTATGACTTTCCTGTGGCGAATAAGAGAAATTGGTTGCTATGGTAAACCTTCTGGTTGCTATGGAGGGGTCATATAATATAGTGTTCCGTGTGTCAATGTGAGTTAAACACAAGAGCTAGTAATTAAGTGTGGGGGGGGGAAGGTGTTCAAAAGGCATGCAAGGGCGGGATGGGAGGTTCACTTCTCCACACACATCAAACATGGCATTGCAGTCACCTGGGTTTATGAAATCTAAAAATAACAGCTCTTTTATTAGTTTCTGATCCTTCTCGGGCCCAGGGCAATATTCAACCATAGATTCCAGATGAGCAGTCTGTCCTGAAGCCTTTAATATGAATCATGACTGAGACAATAAGATGGAATGAACGCCTAACCAATGGCGAGTGAGGTAAAGGGAATATCTTATTTTCTTTTCACTCCTTCCAAATAACCCTCAAAACACTCAGAGCAGATTAATGATGTCTGGCAGCACCTCTGCCTCTATGCTGCTCTCTAAGCGCTGATCTTCAGCTAATCCCAACGCTACAGGACGAAAGGGCCACATTTGCTCTGCTATGCTACCGGAACCTTTATGACCGGACTGATATTCACTGAGCGCCCATTCTTTCACAAACACATCTTTGGAATATCAGAATCCAATATTTTTTGACTGGTGAATGGAAACTTTTGGAATGTGCTATTCAAACGTTTTAAGCAGGTGTGAAAAATACTGTAGATAAAGAATGCTTTGCGGGAAATAAATAGTAATTGGTTGTTTTTGTAAATTTCTTGTAAATTTATAAAACGGAAAGTAAGCAAACGAGAGTTTTGTTGGATTAAAGTGAGCGGTATAATCACCAATTGAGCCGAATAGCTGTTATTGATCATCGATGTCAAACGTAGGTTGAACCCCAGTCATGAACTGAAAGAGAAACACCAATGTAACTGGTGAGCTTTAGAATTACAGTTTCTTTTCATGGCAAGAACAAAGCCTCTCCAATACAAAGTCATGCTAATTCCCCTTTGGGAGCAGTGCTACCAGCCCAGGAATCTGGCCAGAAGCAGAAGACTTCCAACGGAAAGTGGGAACAAAACCAAGAGACTCAAGTGTGTCCAAACATGTTGGAACTGGGTTGCAGAAAAATGGCAGCAGGTGCTCTGCACTGACATTTTGCGGAAGGCAGATTGGTACAATAACGAGTGTCTGCAGGAAACATATGGTGGAGGTTCCTTGAGGTTGCATTTCTGTACATAAAGTTGGAGGTTTTGTCAGGTGTACTAGATGATAAGAAATAGAGGCAGATGCTTATCTGTCATGCAGTACCATCAGGAAGACGTTTGATTGGTCCCCATTTTTTGTGCAGCAAAAAAAATTACCCTAAACACACAGCGATCCATTAAGAACCATCTTCAGCATGAAGGTGAACCAGAATACCTGGGCGTGAGGTCTTGGATTACATGAAGAGACAGCAGATATCCAGAAGTGCCACGTTTAGTTCTTCAAGATGTTTGGAATAAACAGGTTTAATTTGGATTTCTTTTTTGTTCATACACTGAATTTTGTTCAAACAAATGAACTTTACTGCATAGGTAATTGCTCTTAAAAACATCAAATCACATGTTTTTCACTCTTTGTGCTGCTGTTTGGGAACCGGTGTCTTGTATTTTGAGATATCAATCTGTTCGCTTCCCCATTCATCTTGATGGCGGTTGCAGTTAAAGCCAGGAAGTCAGACAAACCTTGAGGAGATTTATGGTGGTTAGATGAATCCAAGATGAACCCAAGGCTCTGTTGAAAGTGTTTTTATGAAGTGGTTGTAATCCACTGGCACTATTTGTGTGGTTTCTTCTGTGGGTGGCATTGGATTGTTCTCCATCGGCGCAGCTTGTGTGGTTTGAGGCTTTTGCTCTGGGTGTCGTGACAGCTAGCATAAGCTCTTTGATATTTAATTGCGATGCATGACACTATAGCATTTCTATGGTTTAGCGCATACTTGAGCAATTAGCTTCTGGTTCCAGATGAAATATGGTTTTGATATATGTTTTTTTAATTAGATTTTAGATGTGAAATCATGATTTCTTCATTAGTGATTTTGGGCTGCGGTCGTTGCATAATTTTACTCTAACATCCTTGTCAAAGTCAACAGAGTGTTATTGCATTCAACGTTTTATTATTCCGGCTTCCTCTTGTCGCCAAAAAATCTCCTCCTAGCCCATACGAGCTACAGCCACCAAACTTTGCACAGACATCAAACTGGTGCAACATAAGTTGCTATATCTATTGAGGCTGGTACCACTAAAGGAAAGCTGGGAGCTTTCCATTGACTTTGCACGGAATCAAAATTGGCCAAGCTGTCACACAAACGTCAAACTCACCACATTTGTGGTGGTTATTAATCTGCGCAATATTGTCCCAACTGTGGAAAATTTTTGAGAGGGTTTGTTTACAGAACTTAGAGGGAAATGGCACTGACCCCACCCTAGCAACCAAACTGATTACCATAGCAACCAACTTGGCATAGCTCTATCTCAGCTTGGTAGCGTCATAGAGGCCTAGGGGTTGGTTTATTTTACTCATATTGACAGAAGGAACAATATATCATGTCACTGACCCCCCCCCCAGCAACCAAACTGATTACCATAGCAACCAGCTACGCATAGCTCTATCTCGGCTTAGTAGCATTACAGAGGTATGGGGGTTGGTTCATTTCACTCATATTGACATAAGGAACAATATGTTATCTCACTGAACCCACCCTAGCAACCAAACTGATTACCATAGCAACCAACTTGGCATAGCTCTATCTCAGCTTGGAAGTGTTATAGAGGCATAGGCGTTGGCTCATTTCTCATATTGACATAATGAGAATTTCATTATGTCACTGACCCCACCATAGCAACCAGACTGTTTACCAAAGCAACCAAGTTGACATATACTTATCTCAGCTTAGGAAAATCATAGAGAATTTAAAAAGTACTTTAAAAGCCAAACTAGCTTTAGCAGTGTAGTTTATATTGATTTTATATAAATGTTACCAGGGAGCACTTATTTAGACACTTACCGATTACAAAATACAGATAAATACCTAGATGCAGTATGTAGTTTTGGCCATTTCCAACATTAACAACATTGACTATTGCTGGAGATGGTGTTGTGTTTACTTAAAGGTAAACAGTTTTTGCATGATTACATATCTTCTTGGATTTTAGATAAATTGTACATAGTCATGAATCTACTTGATTTATCCCTGCTATAAAAATCCATGAATATTTTTACTAATACTATTTTACTATTATTTTTTTTACAGAAAAATACCTGTTTTTGTTATAGTTACAATTAATCCAGATCACATTTCCAGCAGATTTCAACAGACTGGTCGAAGAAGACTTGCTGTCTGAAAGTGTCCTCGTCGACTTTAAAACGCTGGGAGCTCTTCTATGACTTCACTGTAACCCTGGGGTAAAGTCATGACTGTGCTTCTCATACACGCTCTGCTGAAATAGCATGTGAAACTCTAATTACGCTGATCTCAGATCTGTGTTCTTTCCATAGAGGTGTTTATAGAAATTAAACTTGTATTTAAATTTTGGAGTTGTGTGCATACAGAACTGAAGAATTTAACAAATAATGCTTTCGAAATGTTATGTTAATAATTTTTACATTTTGTATAATTCTTAATGACTACGTTTGGGGTCATTGTCCTGCTGCAGAATAAATCCGCACCAAATCTCCAACTCTATTTGCAGAAAGGCAGCCCCAAACATTCAAAACATGCTTCACTGTTGCCTGTAGACACTCATTGTTGTACCATTCTCCAAAAAAAAAAAACAAATGAATAAAATGTCTTTCACAACCTCAACCTTATAGAAGAGTTTGGCTGTTTTTATCCCCATCCAGTTTCAAGCCTCCTACACAGCTGTTTCTGTTTCAGCTTATGTCTGGGTTTTAGCCTGTGACATTGAAGATCTTTTGGTGGATAATTTGCCTGATAATACACCTACGAATCCTTTGAAATCCCTTTGAAATTTCCTCTGAAATGGACTGTCGTTCTGCTAGTTAGAGGCTCTCGTTTCATCAGTTATCTTTAGATTTTAGACGTTGTACCAAATTGGTGATCAGACATATCAAAAAATATGTTCAAAACTGCATTTTGAGTATTTATCAAATTTGTTTGGGATTTTATTATGTATTGATCTCCTTCTCTGCCCCTTTACCAGCAGAGATTTGATAGCTCCTATGCAAATTTGCCATAAAATTGACAATAAACATTAAATTGTGATGAAGTAATCTGGACGGATGTAATTTGGAAACACAATTATTGGGATGAAACTAAATCACATGAAGTGCTTCGCCCTCGGATTATTAAAAAAATGCCTTGGTTTGGGCTAATCGAGGGTTTATCAATTGATTTTAGCAGTGATCAGTTGTCAGCCTGACACAGACACGAGCAGATAATTGTCACCCACTTGCTCTGGAGCCCTCAGCGATGCAATGAAAGGAGTAATCAGCACGTCCTCAGGGTTCGGCACTAATTAAAGAGGCAGAGTGTTGTGACAGGGTCACCTCTATCTCTGGCTCTGAACCAACACACAACACACAGCAGCTCTCTCATCATCTGCCGTGGCTCTCGCAGAGTGTTCAGTGCTGCTTCCGTGAGGAGATTCAGCTTAAAACCGGATTGGATCCTACCTAAACTAAATTTACAGACAAGGATTTATGCAAATATATGCATATGATATTATGCATATAAGCATTTTAAGGGTGAAATGTAACTTAGCATTTAAAAACAGAAAAACAAACATCATTGTGTAAATTAATATTAGATAAATCTGTCATGAACCAATGATTCCAGAAGCCTTGTCTCCAATATCAGGAAATTCTCTGGTTTGATTACTTGTCCTAACAAGGTGATAAAATATCAACTTTATTGATTTATAAAAGCACCAAAACCTTAATGTTTTGACTTTAGTGTGGAAAAATATGGATTTCAGGAGTTTGAGTCTCATCTGGGTAGTGTGGGCAAGGCAAGTTTATTTGTATAGCACATTTCGTACACAGGGTAACTCGAAGTGCTTTATATTGGAAACAAAGAATAAAACGAAAGCATATTTAATGAAATCAAGCATAAAACCAAGCAATGTGATTAAAAATGGACAATTAAGACATAGATAAAGGGAAGTCTAGATTTAAACGTGATGAGTGTTGGCGCCCTTGATCTCCACTGGAGGCTGGTTCCATCTGTTGGCTGCGAGGTAACTAAAAGAGTATTTGCCCTGTTTGGTATTAACCCGGGGTAGTTCTAATTTGTAACTAATGATCTCAGTTCCCTGTGTGTATTCACTGAGCGTCTGTTAGGTGCTAAGTTATGTTTTGACTTATGTACGAGCAGCAGAACTTTCAAATCTATTCTGAAGGAGACCGGCAAGCCAGTGAAGAGGCTTAAGAACTGGTGAAATGTGTTCTGAATTGGAGCCGCTGTAGCTGTAAGCGAGCTGTAGTTGTTTAATGGTCATTTTGGGAAGACCAGTGAGAAGATTGTTACAGTGCATGCGTATTAAAACACCCACATCCCCCAGGGTTTGTCAAAAAAGCTTTTTTATTAATTCCGCTTCTCTCTGCGTTTTCGATGGGAAATTTTACACATTTTGCAGCAATCCGCCAACTGTTGACAAATGTATTGTTGGGGACATTTTCAACCATTTCAGTGTGATTTTCAGTCTACATTTGGCTTCAGAAAATTTTATGATAATTTGGTTTATTTTTACACATATTTTGGGAAAAATTTTCAAAAACTGAAAAATGCACTCTAGGCAAATTCACTTTTTAAAAAAATAATATTAATAAATAAATCTCCCGCAGCTCTAATCAAAACATTTAACCAAGGATTTGTCATTGATTTAAAAAAAAAAAAAAACAACAAGAAGAAGACGTGTTTTCAATATGATCATGAAAAAAAATATTTTAAACCTTTTTTACCACAGTAGTGGACATGTCAAAAAGTGGTAAGAACATTGAATTTTTAGTTATTGTAGAACACCAGATTTCCTTTTTTTCTCCCTCATTTATTGTTTGTAGCTGTTTTGCCCCATTGACTTCCATTACAACAACCTTTGACACCAAATGATCATGCATTCCTGATTGTTGGTGGTCCTTCCTGTTGGGAGGAGCTACAATTTGAGATTTATTCATTTGGATCACCATTTAGAATCAGTGCAGATTTTCCACATGGAGAAAATGATCTGTGGTTGCAAAAGCAGAGATCTCAGACGCATGCATCTCTAAATTCCCCTTTGGAGTGAACGTGTGTGCTGTAACTGAAGTGCGCTGCTTTAAACATGTTTAATCTGTTGTAAAGTTGAGGAATATGTGGCTGGGAGTGGGAGTCAAGGGGAATCTGTCCTCTCCTGTTGCTGCCTCAAGTGGTCTGTCGAGGAATACCAGATTGAAAGTGGGAAACTGACACTTGATTGCGTAGAATGGCAGCTATTAAGATAATCACATTTAGTTTATTTGTTTGTTAAAAGCAAATAAAAATTACTTTTTTCATCCGATGAATAGAAAAAAAGCTGCAAGAATCAATGATAAAAAAATAAAACACTACAGTGTCTTTACTGTATATTATTTCCGGGATAACTTAAAGACTGCCGAACAGGAAGTACTTTACTTCCCATGAAAGTCTTTGCAGCTTCATTTAGATCGATGGCTAAATCTCATGTCATGGACACAAACAAGGTCAAGCTCATAAAGAACACAAAGAACCAGGGACAGAGACACAGAAGGATGTGTGTATGACAGGAAGAGAGCATTTGTGTTTGAGAATCATCTTCATTTGATAAATTTGTGGGTGAAAACCTTCCAGATTTATTGCATTTCATTCCATTCAATCTTTATTCGATTCTATCGAGGAGAAAAAAAGTCACAAGAAGCGTCTGGGAGTGTTCAGGGGTGTTAACAGCTGTGTGTGTGCGTGTGTGTGTGTGTGTGCGTGCGTGCGTGTGTGTGTGTGTGTGTCCTGATGCTCTCGCTGGGAGTCAGCTGGTCTGGAGTCAGCAGTATCATGAGATCACGGCTCTGCTACTTCTGAATCAATCACTGCAGAGACTCTCAGAAATAATAGCCACCTGCATTTCAATGCACAAATGAAACTCCATTATCTCTCAATGAGCTCTCGCGGTGAAAAATTGGAGAGCTTCATGCATCAGAGGTATTTCTCCACATGTGATTAAGCTGATTAGAGGAGACTGAAATGGACGACATGAGATCACATTAAGATTGAGCTTTTGGATGGAACTGGGTGGTTAGCTTTGGTTTTAAACCATGGTCTTTTACACAGCACACATTGACTGTATACAGCAGCATTTAATCACAAGGTGAATGTAGAACAAATTAAACTAAACTAAAAGTTAAGATGTAGTTTAGTTAACATGATCTCCTCCTGGTTTTCAACATTTGCCCACAGACAGAGAAATTATCATTCAATAAACAAAAAAAAAATTACAAAAAATTCTAAACGTTCATGCTCAAGCAACCGAAATTTGCCAAGACATTTAAACTGGCCTGACTCAGCTTGCTATGTCTTTTTAGACTGGTACCACTAAAGGAATTTTCCATTGACTTAACATGGGGTGAAGTTTTGTGAAACTCATAGAAACTTTAAAATGACCCAACTTGAGGAAGTTATCAGTCGGTCCAAGAACATTCCGGCCACAATATTTACCATTGACTTATAACGGCCAGTGAAAACAAATAGGAAAAGACAACAAAAATATATTCAAGATGAAACCTTACAGACAAATGGGGGCTTGTTTTTATGTTAATCGTAGAGATAACTTAAAAGTAAACTTCCCATTCCTGGCCCGTGGTATAGTGGTTGGTGCACAGGACACATATGCACGGTTGCGCAGGTCGTCTTTCCCATCCCACCTCATTCTCCACCTTTCTTCCGCTCTCTCTACTGTCTTCTCTATAATGAGGCTGCGGCCGCAAAAATAATCTTTAAAAAAAAAGTAACAACCAAACTGTTCACCCTAGCAACCATTATTGCATATCTCTATCTCAGCTTAGGAAAATCATAGTGACATGGGATTGATTTATTGGAAAAGGATGAAGAAGATGTGATTAATTTATTTCACTCAAAGTGACAGGGGGACATTATGTGATGCCACTGAACCCTCAGTAGCAGCCAGATTGTTTACAATAGCAACGTCAGAAACGTCATGGGTTTAATGACATTAAGAACATTATATGAAATGCTCTACACTGCACTTTCACAAGCTAATATCGAGCATCTAGTTTTCTGTTATCAAACTGAGAGGGCAGTAACCTGATCTACTGCTTTTATTGTCCAAGATTTGCATATTCTAAGTGCACTCTGTTGCTCTGTCTGTCTGCAGATGAACATAATAAACAAACCTCAGGAGATGTTGAAAGTTTGTACAAAAGCAATTGTATAACATGCTTGCAGTGTTCCAAAAACTTATAGTAGTTAATTCTACCATTAATAAATGCACAGATAGGCTTGATATTGTTCACTGATAGATCTCTGTTGGAAGTAGACATGTGTTTGGGGCTATTGGTGGTTTTTGACATCATATACTCATAGCTAATGCCAGTTGTGTCTTGGAAATTCTGTCTTGGAATTCTTGTGCAAATGGACATAGTCATTTATATTATATTATATATTTATTTACTGGGTCAACCCTCATTCTTAAGGGTTTATGATTGAGTGTGGGCTTGCTGTCTCCTGTGCTTAAAATGTGCTTTAAATATTTTGACTTTAGTGCTGTGAAAACTGACGGAAAAGATGAGAGTTGAACTCACAAGTTAAGAAAAGTGTATGTATTAAATCACCCACTTCCCCAGAGTTGCTGCACCTCTGCAGAAGAGTGACTTCACTTACCATCCAGGGGTCTGCCTTGTTTGGATTCACCTTCTCTGAATTTATATACATTTATATAAAAACACAGAAACATGGCAGCATGTCCCTTTACAACCCGCCCCCAAGAATAGAAAATCACTAGAAATATTTTACCATGCATCAATTAGGACTACATACATCATAATTAGATTTAATATTCAAACAGCCATAAATCACGAATCAGAAGTGCCACTCGCTCACTCCTTCTCCACTTCCTGTTCCCTCTCTACTGCCCCCTACATGGTTTGGTTCTTTGCAAGCAACGGTTCATTTGTTTGTATGGAAAACATGGATTTCATAGCTTATGACCGTGCTAAACCAATAAGAAAACACTGATGTTCATAGCGCAAAGTGTTATTGAGTTGAAAAGGTCCAAAACTCTGTGATAATTCGAAGAATGGCAATTTGATAACAATAAGTGAGTGGTGTCCATTTACATAACTATTACTTAATTATTGTGACTTTCTGTACAAATATATTAAGATCATCCGTTCCTGCAGCTGCGTAACATAGCCTCGGGCAGCTAATGCAGTCACTCATGCATTACAAATCACATCTAATGCTTGTTAAATCATATAGCCTATTACTCCCATATCGCATCGTAAGCTTTTATGGCTTTTTATATGCGTGAGAAAATGCTTTCAAATCCCTCCAGTGCATGATCAAACAGAGCTATTCATAGAATTAATTCACTGAAAATATTCCGTCCTCTCACCTCAAGCTCTGACAGCCAAATCCCACTTTGTGCTTGTAACCAACGTGACCGTAATAATCCATCGACAGACCGCCGTCAAGTAATTTCATTTCCAGAGCTCCTGCAGGCTCAGTGCCTACAACCCTGACAAGTGATTACTCATCTTTTCTAACATGTGTTAAACCACCAATAAATGTGTGTATAATCATTTTTGTTGAACCAGGTCCAATGCTACGGCGCTATAGTGTGTATTTCCTTCTCATCAAATGCGGCCTATTCGAATGCCTGAAGAGCATGTGCGTGTTGGCGCGAATTAGTGTTAAACGACAAGCGTAAGAACATTTTTTTGAGCCATGGTTGCGGATTAAAGACAATTGAGAGTCTGCATTATCTCCATGGGCTTAGTAACACAATTATCCTCCTAGTCCGTTTTCATTTTTATAATGCTACAGAGGTCTTGAATGATGTAAGCCACACAAAGCTTTAAATTAATGTCTCTTTTTCCTTTTTAAAGAGACACGTTTGGGGGCAGATGCAGAGTTGTGGAGGGTAGTAGTTGTTTTTCTTCAGGTTTGGCATTCTGGATTTGAATAACAGAAATGAAGTATAAGAAGTTTTTTACCATCATGCAAGCGGCGGTGGGGATCGTGCCATTAAACAAGCGAGAATTTCTTCCTCCTCCTCGAAGGCTCTGGAAAGCCCATGAGTAAGTGCTCTGCACGTGTCAGTGGATGTGTTTGTGTGTTTACTGGGCATAGGTGACAGCAATGTCAAAATATTGTGGATGCCGAGAGACAAAAAATGCTGAAGTAGGTTTTTTTTTATTATTTATGGCATCAGTACAAATTCATTTTCTTGTGTTAATGGGTTTGATTTAGGTAGAAAAGATTGATGCTATGGTTTCTACCAAAAAGTTGTTTTAGCAATTGTTTCTTATGAGATTTATTTCATTTTAAAATATAATTGGCAATGTGTAAAATTATGAGGCTCTGCTGCCTGTTTAAAAATCTGTCTAAAAATTGTTTAAATGTTCTGATAATATATTAAACTATTTGCTTAAAATGCAAATAATTCTTTTGCACGAGTGTCTTATTAAGCACAAACAAAATTATAACTGTATGCTGTAAATTTCTAAAATTTGAAAATTTAGAACTCTGAGCACATTTGTTTATTAGAATTTGGCAACATTTGTTCTTATATAAATGTTAAAAAACAGTAGCAAATCAGATAAACGATTTTTTTAAAAAATATATGTTCAGACAGTTCATGAACAAATTCATTGTTACAGCGTAAGTTTCTCAACTATTATAGGCCTAACATAAATTTAACTTTTCAACAAACGGTTACGTACATTAAGGTAAACTTTGGGAACTGACGTCATAGCTTTCGTCTGTCTCCGTTTCCACTTAATCAAATAACATTTTGAGCGAAAGTATTCCTGGTACAGTGTATACATCAAAAGGTATTCATTGAAATACTTAAAGAATTATTTAATGATTAATTATTAGCAACACATTCATGGAAGTCCTCGTTAAATTCAGAATTCTCTGGAGTCAAACCCAGAAAAAGATTGGCTTCTTGTAAGAAAATATTTTCAAAACCTTAGCTGCCACAAATGAAACAAAGGATTCAAATATGGAATTAATTTGTGCCAATCAATTTGCCTTAGACGTTTAGGAAAACAAAAAAAAATAATAATATAAAAATTACCTAAACTTTTATTAAAGTTTAACTTTCAAAAAAATTATTAACAGGTCAAAGCTAACTGGACATTCTCTTTAAATAAACCTTTTATCTTTCGCTGATCGCAGTTTTGAATGCGCTGTGAGTGTTTTCAAAATTTTAATTTATGATTCAAAAATTTGCATTAGTAGTACTTAACACTTTTGAAAAAATGAAATATCATTAATGCAAAACATGCAAAATCTCAGTTACTATCCACAGGAAATTAAAAGACTGCAAATTTTTCAAAAGTAAATAAAAGCTTTGAATCTGGTGTTTTGTAGAAAAACTGTTTTTTAGAATTTGGCACAAAAAGAATTCCACAGTAAACAATGTGTGCACTGAGTAAACACTACAATCTTATTTACCAATACAAGTCTATGGGGAAAAGCTGAATTTTAAAAATTATTTCCTCAGAAAGTATGGTATTTGCACAAACGGGTTTAATGATTTTCAAAAGTTATCAATACACTGAACCAACTTCAATAGTTTTTTTCTTGGCTCACGTTAATTTTTGTGTGGTTCACAATGGTTTAATCTTTGCCTAAAAAAAACTAGGCGGGACCATGTGATTGACGGCTATGATCGACAGCTACACAGAACTCAGCAGACTTACCGCTGTCATCACGTCATGAGGAAGATCATTTATGCGAAGGTCAAATAAAACTTACAAAACTTTCTTCTTCAAACTTACAAAATAAATTCTATTTAACAGGCTGCGTGTGAGAGGGGCGTGTCTCGAAACCACTACGGTTCGATCCTCAACAGGAAGTTGCGCATGCTCATGGACAGCCTCCAGCTCGGTGTCACGTCATCCATATTAGAAGAGTAGGATAACGTAAACAGCAGTTTGTAACAAAAATGGCAAACTAATGTACAGCTTGGTCTATTAATATAAAGATGTAAACGTAGCATTTTTTCTAAATAATAATATTGTTTGCAAGCCTCTGGATAAATTCTGTCTGTGTAGCGCTGAGGTCCAGCAACAACTCTGTAGTAACACATTTTAAAGCCATGTAGCTGCAAGTTATTCATTATATGCAAGGTTTGCATTTGATGCATTCACATATATTTTCTAATCTCTTATGCTTTCTGTGAAAATGACACACGTATATTTAGAATCTATAATAAACCCTTCGGTGACGACTCAGTTTCCCTCTTTCAGCCTTTGATATTTTTAGTCATGTGGGATTGTTTTCCCTGCTCTACATTCAGCGAATGTAAAAGTAAAGCAAACATGACTCCGGGCTTCAGCGATGTGACATTTGCTGTGAATGTGGTGTTTGTTTCACTTTTCTTGGTGGAAATGTCACATGGGGTCAGTTTACCCACACTGCATCTAGGGAAAAAAAATGAAAAGTGTTGTCAGAGCAGTTCAAGCCTGTCAGTCACAATCATGCACACCACCAAACAAGCAGACAGCTCACGTCTTATATATCTTATATCAACTCGTGTTTGATTTGTTTAGCATATGATGTGGTTGCTTTGGATGTTTTTAGTGATTAAAGTTTTGTTATCGACTGCAGTCAACTGGTACATTGATTTTCACCATTACAGATAAGCTTTAACCTCTAGCTCAAACCTGTTAAGAAAGACCTGCAGGAATGATGAACAAAGAGAGACAAATTAGAAGTTTCCTCGCCTGAGACCTAATCCTGCTCCGCAACTATGGGATTATATTAGCATCACAATTTTGAGCCCAAAAAGTCCTAAATAAAATGTTCTCACAATTTAAAAATGTATTTTGAGTGAGCAAAAATCTATTTTGAGCGGAGAATCTGTTTGTATCGTGTTTGCTCTCACATTCAATTCCAATTCCAACCAATCAGAGAGGAGTCTTCTATCTTCTGATTGGCTGGCCTGTACACCAACCACAGCATTATCTCAACAGAAGCAGACAACAAAAAAGTTGTTTATTTTTTGTTTTATTAACAATTCAAGGCACTGTACAATTGTACTCAGCTGAATAAGGGTTGGAAAAAAACTAACATTAAAAGAGATGTAAATACAGAACAGAAGAAATTTCTTAAAAGTGTGTAAAACTACGTAACATAGTTTTCAAGTCGCTTGATTGCAAACAACCCCCGTAGCTTATTTAGAATAAACAAAATAGTACTTACTTTGCGCTGAGGGGTGTTTCTTTCTTCAACGCAGTCCTGATTCGCCACACTGTCGGCCATCTTATCATATTTTCTATTTACATTTATATTGTTGTTTTATCTTTCCCTTATTCAGGTGAGTACAATTGTACTGTACCTTGTTAATACAAATAATAATAATAATAATAAAAACTTTTACTTATCTGCTTCCGTTGAGAGAAGGCTGTGGTTGGTTTATAGGCCAGCCAATCAGAATATAGAAGACTCCTCTCTGATTGGCTGAAATTGTGGCAGTTTGTTTTGAATGTTAGAGCAAACAAGAACTTCAATTTTGTGCATACAATCTGTACAAATCTGAAGTATTTCTTGGCGAGAAGAACATTTTATTCACAAACCACACTTCTTCGCATGCGTACAAAATGTCTTTTTGCATTCTCAAAATAAGACTTTTTGCGCTCAGAATTGTGCCGTTCCTGTAATCCCATACGCAACAGGAATCCAATTGTTTGCCTTAAGATTTCTTCCATTGCTCGTAGCGTATGATTGTCCATTTGATGTTGCACAGTATGCTCAATCTTGACTTTGTATTAAAATGTGTGTTTCACTCCTGTACTTTCTTTGCAACTCAAATCCAGAAGTGACAGCTATACATTGCTCTTTATAGATGCTTTGAGTTCATAATAATTCACTTTGGAATCAATCGGACCACGCTGTGGAATTAATAAGTTCTGCAATCCTTGCATGCTTTACAAAAGTATATTTTGGAAAGTAGAGCATCGTGTGTGCTCTTCATCCCTTATGTCAGATCTTCATGCTGAGGGAGATTTACACAGAGACACCATGCAGCGCGGAGAGCACCGCCTGTGTTTATGTGTGAGAGAGGCCATGTCAGCTAGAATCAAGGCTCATGACTCTGTGCGCGTGTGTGTGCGTGTGTGTGTAGGTGTAAATGTGTGTGAGGAGACAGGAGGGTTCCCATTGGCTGGCTAGTCCAGGGCTGCACCTGTTGTGTGTGTGTGCGCGTGTGTGTGTGTGTTTGAATCAGCGTAAGGAAAGCACGGGTTCAGAGTTGGGGAGTGGAAGAGTCTCTCTCTCTTTCTCTCCCACTCTCTCCTCACTCTCCAGTCTGACAGCATCCAGGAACCCAAACCTCTCCTCCCTTTCTCCTCTCCGCTTCATCCACTCTTACCCTTGGTCTGGCCATCCACCACCATGCGTCTGGGAATTTCAGGGTTCATTACGGATATCCTCAGCACCTCCAGCAACATCTGTTTCTGCTGGGCCGAGGGGAAGGTAGAGGCAGAAAGGAACTTCGTTTGTTTAACTTCTTCTCTTTCTCTTTGCTCTGAGCTGCTTTGGTGTTTTGTTGCCTCTTTAGAGCTTTGCTGGCTTGAAATGTTCTTTGGGTGGTGGTTTGTGCACAGAAGTGCAAGGAAGTGTAGAGCAGCATGTTGTTGTGAAGTGCAACCAGCAAAAAGTGAGAAGACTTCTGCTGGATGCCGGACCACTGGATTTGGATTATTGGGTGTTTTCTGATGGGGTTTAGGGTTTTGTGTTCATCTAGTTTTGAGAAAAGTGCCCGTTTGTTACTGGTGCCCACAGATTGGTCTTGGCACCCTGGATGAATTTGCTTCTCAAAATGTTTGAAATCCACAGATTATTTTTGGTCTGATCATTTTAAAAGAACGTCTAGAAAAAAGGCACTTTAAGCTACTTGAAAGAAAAGTATAACCAATACATTCTCTGTAAAATAGATCAGTTTCGGTTTATTTCAAAGCTCAATGGTATTATTTGTTCTTCTATTTTGTAGCACTGACCACTTAGAGGAAACTACAATATTAGCGTTTTAATCAGAATTCCTTTTGGTTTGGATTATAGAATATTGTCTCTTTCTCAAATACAGTCATTTTTTTTATTGTGTTCAAAGGCTCCTTGTGCACCACCTAGAGCATATTACAGAAACTTTTAAATTGTATTGTTTTTCTGCTGTGCTCACAAAATTCTTGCATTTTTTTTTCAAATCATAATTTTATTTACAGTACACAAAGTTCACTGAACCCGTTTTTATTGTATTTAGTTTTTAATCTGTTAATCGTTTGAAACTGGGGTATTAAGGTGTGGTTCAAACTCGGCCCCGCCCCTTTGTGTTCATTCTTCAAATTGTGCTCAAAATACACTGTATAAATCATAGCCGACATGAAAAATATCAGCGACGTGACACCACCTACTGCCATTGGGCTAATATGAGGCGAATGTGATATGGGCACCGCCATGACAGTCTGAGAGAGGGTGCTCATGCACACACGTGATAATTTGCAGCTAAATTTGCAGGATATGTTGAGTGGTCAGTCAGCTCACATCAGTGTAGCTGTCAATCATTCTGTCAATTGCATGGCCCCGCCTAGTTTTTTAGATGAAAACTGAGCCATCGTGAACCATGCCTAAATAAACGTAAACAAACTATATTAACTGCATAGATAACTTTCGAAAATCACCAAAACCCTAATAACCTAATTTCTGGGGAATTCAGCTTTTCCATAGACTTGTATTGGGAGGAAACCATACTGCAGCCAGCCATGTGGGGGTGATCGCCACAGTTTGCCTTCACTCTGTCGGCGATTTGTGCCACACTTGCATCAAAATGGAGCTCTGTGGACAATATAAAAATACGGACAGAGTGTCAGTGACGTTACCCATAGGTTTTCAATTAAAGGTCTTCCCCTGTTTTCCCCGGTGGTGTTTAATCGGAATGGACAGAGCCTGCATTTCATACACTGACCACAATTTTAACATTCAATAGGAACCACAGAGCAGGTTCCCATTGAATGTTAAAACTCCCCACTTTACAGGGAGACAAAGGCTGGGAAACCCCTCATCAGAAACCTATGGGCTCACCCAGAAAGGTAACATACATTATAAACATTATAGAGAAACGTGTATAAACATGGTTTAGCTGTAAAGTTGGGAATTTTAATGTCGATGTCAATGGGCGCTTGCACACTTCTAAAATCAGCCTCTAGTGGCCAGTTGAAGAACTGCTATAGCTGTACCTTATTTTGCACATCAAGAGGGAAGGCTATGTGAAGGCTAAATGTTGGGTTTTAACATTAATGATCATTTAAAAAAGTCCCTATAGTATGATTATACATGTTGACAATTGTAAAATGGGAGTGTTGCAGGAGTGCCCTGTGATGGACATTGTGTGCTGTAGAGCCGGCAGAACTCTGTGACCCCATACTAAGTTGCTTTGTTGTCCACAAACCAGAATATTTGAGCTGGAGTGTTGGTAGTAATAGTAAAATAAAGTGTAATGTATGTATTTACACAGTAAATAACAGCACTGTATATACAAAGTGTCACTGGTGATTCTGGTTAAACAATGTTGGTACCATTAACATCCATTACACGATACTATGTGGTTTTATTAAGCGGAGGCGTTTTCACTCCCATCCCAACCGCTGTGAATCTCCCGGCTCAAGGCGAATGGGAGGACGTATTTCTTTTTCTAATCAGTCTGCTCTGGACGTGTTGCGACATCCGTCTGCCAGATTAATGCTTCCATATTGATTGATCAATTTGGACGTGTAGATCTACGAGCGTGATGGAGCAGGCCAGCTTAACTCATCTGACACTGTTTATTCCCTGAACGCCAATAGATCTTTCCATTTCTAGAAAACTGCATAATGAAGCATCAAGAACCCTCCAAACAATCTCTGCTGAGCATATCCAAACCTTAAACGATTGACGGCGGCATGTTTCTGACTGTAGATGTAAATGTCCAAGACTGTGAGATTTGAATCAAGTGTTTCGGATGTTAGTGGTTTGATTAGCTGGTTTAAAAACGCTCAAAAACGTCTATCCTGCTTTTGAATTCGGAAGAGTTGTGTTCAACTGTAGGCAATTCAAGTAAATTGTACTATTTTTATTCATTCTTTTTATTTAATACCGCTTTCCTGTGGCTCAGTTGGTAGAACATTGTGCTAACCACACAAAGGTCGGCGGTTCAGATCCCAGGGAAAGCAAGAAAGCAAAAAAAAAGTTGCTTTGGATAAAAAGCCTCTGCCAATTGCAAAAATGTTAACGTAAAAATGTAAATGTTATCAGTAGCCTCCCACACTTAGAGTATATACTCTATTATATCAGGGATTCAAAGAAATGCTGGTCGTATAGAAGTAGACCCCAGCCACCCTTTGGAAAGAGGTAGAGGTATATCGAAACCCCTGCCAACAGCTGTGAAATTTGCAACCCCATTATCCTATACTATATTTATTTAGATGTACAGTTGAGCTCATCAGTTTACATCATCTGTCACATTTTCTGATTTCTTGGCCATTTTTCAGAAAATATGAATGGTGACGCAAAATCTTTTTTCTGACTCATGGTTAGTGGTTCGGTGAACCCTGTGATCCTAAATAGAACAAAATTAATGAAAAATGGATGATGAGTCTGGGCTACGAACATAAAACCAATTGAATCTGCGAGCAGCGATCAAAGGGCTCTCGCATCTCCAGCACCATCCCCTTTCGGTGGCCATTTTGTTGCAAAATGCACTTCGACTAATCCCTGTTAACGAGATGCGTTCAAGCGAGAATTGGTGAAGGTTCTGAACAAAACAGGCAAATTAAATAATGAAAACCACATCATAAAGTGTCATGACCCCAAGGTGGCGCTGCGATTGAGTATTTTTCTGTTATTGTTTTTTTGTAGCCTTTATTTATCAAAGCAAAATCAGCCTTTAAACAACAAATGAACAACCCCACCCCCCCAAATAGAATATCAAAGTGGGCCTTTTCAAGAACAAGTACACAATATAAAAAAAATAAATAAATAATTAAATAAAGGCTTTAAACATAACTTGGCATTCAATCACCAATAGGTTATAGACTTATCTCTGCTTATCTCTTAAAAACTTGCTTTCTGTTATGTTTAACATATGTTATAATGAGTAAAAAGAAGTCCAGTGTCAATGTTGCATGTTGTATTTCCTGTGGCCACCTGGTGGCGCTATAACCAACGTCATATGTCATAAGTACGTCATACAATAGTATGTCATACATGCGCTCAGACCTGAAATTTTAACAGAGTTGAAAAATTTGGCACCGATCAGAGATTCCATGGCTGATTTATTAACAACTTCCTGTTTATGAGGAAATATTGATGGCCACTGTGCAAACATAGTTTAATGAAGTCCCATATGCCTTAAGATAAGACTGATGGAGTGACAACAGCAGAGTTTTGTGCAAAATTACTGACTTCTCGTCAATTTAGGAAACGCAATCTATATTAATTATATTTAAGCCTTGGTATCCTATACATGTGTGCCGAATATCATTCACCAACAACAAAATGAAATGCGTTAGGTGGTGCTATAGAGCCATTTTCCAACACTCACTTTTCTAACCTCAATCAGATGTCAAATTTCACCAGATCTGACATGTGTATGAAATTCGGTGAGTTTTTGATCAAGTATACAGGCAAAAATGCACTGAGAGCTGTGAACAACAATTGTCTGAGCAATTTCAAAAGGGTTCCATGCACCTTCGGTCAAAGAAAAATTGAATTGAACATAAAAGTAGAATCTCTTTCGGGAAATGTTTAGTAAATTCTGCCATTTTTTGGTCCTTTAAAAATTTCCATGGTTTTGGATAGTGTTAGCAAATATGCTTTTTTGTCTTGTTTTCCAGAACACCTTATCGGAAAGCTTTAAATGTTATTGAGAATAGGGTTCAAGGAGGTTTACAGTCTTATGGGTGTATTGGCAAACCAAAATAGAGTGTCCTTTTTAAGCATTGGAGAAATCGCAATGTCAGCAAAATGCAAATGAACCTGAGCAAATTGAGGCTCTGCATCGATCCTGGATGACCATCTGAGATGACATTACTACTGATTTTTACATAAAATTACGGTCTAACAGAAATAATACATAAAAACGAGAGGAGCAGTATAGAACATTTTTTTATTTTACTTTATTTTCCTTTGTGCAATCACACGTCCTGTTTTTTAAGATTCTGAACTTGTCCACAGGCGTCAATATGTGTCAGGTCACAGTGCTTCTCTGAAAAGCTAGTGTTTGGTAAAGCCAAGCCTTTTGGAAAAGACAAGCTCAAACATGTTTTCCTGCTTCAATTTTGATGAACTTGTGAATAATGCATTCCATTATTTTGCATGTTAAATAGACTTAGTGCACACCGAGGTTGGTTCCAAAGGATTTTGGAAACATTGCTGAAACAAGACCTTCAGATCATAGTGTTCAACCAGCACTTTATGCAATATTTACAGTTTGCATTTTAGATGTTTTTGTTTATGCAGTGGTACTGCTTGTCCTTCGGTGGCAGATTCTCCTCCAAAGAAAATCACTTTTCATCCAAAAAATTAAGGATCTTTAGAAAATATGATGTATTACACCAATAATAATTTAAAGAAAAGCTGCAAGCAGCGATCCAAGGGCTCTTGAACTATTGTCTTTCGATAGCTGCCACGCACACAAAGTTAAACAGAGTCGGCAAAACTTAGCAATGTAACATCCCATATGCCCAAGGTGGACGAAGACATTCTCTAGAAGGAGTTTGTTACAGTACAACGCCTGGAATTCTACAGTAAAAAAAAACAACTTTCTGTCCTTTTTAGAAACCCGCTCCAATTTACTTTTTTATAGGTCTTGCTCCCTTACATAAGTGTTCCAAATTTCAAACTTGTACTGCATAAAATAGTATAATCCATGTTGCCACTAGGTGGCGCTATAGGTTAATGATACTACAGTTTACTATACGAATTTGTTCAGACATGGACTTTTAACATGCTTAATGCTAGTCAAAAAGCTTCACATTTAGGATATGGCAATCCAAAACTCTTTTTCGATGTCACGTTGGCGCCCATGGTTTTTGCGCGTCGCACAAAACTTCGCAGCGAAAATTTGGGTCGATGTGTATTGGCCCTTGTCTAATGTACAGTTTACTTTGACTCCTATGATGTCCCATGAGAACTTCTACTTGTTAGACTCAGCAGTTAGTCCAGTGTTCCGGTTCACCTGCTGGTTCTTATTTTGATTGACTTCCTGGTTTACTTAAAATATCTACTTATGTTCCTGAATCTCATCTGCTGCTCTGCTTGCTGTAAACAAGGTGGATTATGACGTGGGTTGTTTTTCAGGAGCTCTGCTTACCCCTTTCAGGAAACCTCCATTCTCCCCACTTTCTGCAAAAACCTTGAGTGAATTATTTTGGTGGAACTTGACTTTCTTGGAACACATTTGGAGTTAGAACCAGTCCAACTCTTCTTGATGAATGGTAACCATTTCCCATGAACGAACTACATCTTCTGGAGATCTGTAGAGAGACACAGTGCTCGAAATAACAACACCCTCCTTTAAAAAGTATGCATTTAATACGTAGCTCAATGAACAAAAGAGTGATTTCCAAACGTTTCACAAGGCTGAGTTGTTGAACACTTATTTAACTCTATAACTTGAAATTAAGGTTACCCCGTTAGAAAAACCACTGTGTATGAGTACTGTGATTTTTAAGGACACCACAAAGTTGTCTAGGAATGGATGGAACAAGTTGGCGACATATTGCTTTTTTCATTCTTCAGGAAGAATCTCTTATAGAGCCTCGGATGATGGATGGAGATCGTTGCCGGTCTTTGTTTCTCAGATTTCCTGACTTTTTTTCTTCCATGGGGAGCCGTAACCGACAGCTTAGAAGGGAAGGGCTTTTCTTTGTAATGTAATGCCTTTTATAGTCACCTAAACATTGTATTAAACACTATGGCCTTAGAATGAGATTTCACTCATATGTCGAAATGCAGATACTTTGTGAGCGCTCCGTGGAATAGATGTGATCCTACATTTGAATAATATCAAAACATTCTTCCAATTATATACCCAGAAATTCCACGTTTCCTTCTCACAGTGCTGTTCCTGATGCCAGACATATTTCTGTGACATTTTCTCATGCAGAGAGCTTTAACCTTTGCATCTAAAGGTCATAAGTAAAGGTTTCAGATTTGGAGCATAATACTCAACACAATGTGATGCTGTGGCACATTGATGATCTTATCTTAGTCTTTCATAGGATTCATGTTATTACGTATATATTCCATGAAACTCATGTCATTCGCAGTGTGTTCTCACTGGTATAATAGATTCAAATTGAGAATCTGACATTGAGCTGGTTTTTTCATGATTAGTGTGTTCTTAAATATCTGCAAGCAAGGTTAGGATTTTTAGGAAAGAAGATAGAGTTGCATCTGGAAAAGACACCGGGGCAGGATTTGAACCTGGTCGCAGAGGTAAATATCAGGGAAAGAAGCACTTGGTAATTTGAGCTGACAGCTTTGCCTTTCTTTGGGAAGGTACATGGGGAGGGGGTCATGGGCATGTAAACTTAAGAATTGAGCTCTTTAATGATAAATTAAAGCTAGTCTTTCAGCTTTCGAAAAGCAGCACATCCACAAGTTATCATTGATGTATATTTTATGCCTAGTAAAATTGATTTCAGTTATTTGTATTACAAAATTCTTGGCCTGGATAGTGACCAACAGTTTTAGTACAAAGGCTGCCATAACTTTGAAACTACTTTCTTGTTATATATTCCTTGAGGTCAATGAGTATTTATAATAAGTTCTCCTACTTAAAAATCATGACTGGGTCCAGAACGTTAAGCATAGCAGCATTTCCATCGTGACTGACAGAATTTATTACAAAAAGTACTTTTACTCGATGTTCCTTGCAACGGCCATAGTTCTTACCTTACCGATAAATCAGATCATTATGCATTAACTATGTCCAATGTGAAATCTGCTCAGATAATCTGGCTGATAAGTGATCAAATATTTATTTGACACAGTTATGAACAATCCTACAATGTGATTTCTGGATTTTTCTTTTTAGATTCTGCCTCTCACGATGGAAGTGCACTTATACTGAAAATATATATAGTGTGTGTGCGTGCGTGCGTGCGTGTGTTTTATTTTAAGTTTAACCAAAAGTGCATTTGCCTTTTAGCTGTAGTTCACTGTTCATTCACCATACTTCTGTTCTATAATCCTCCCTTCAGTCACTTTAAACCATGAATCGTAATGAAAACAGGAAATAAAATGTGCTCCTTCATAGTTCCCGGCTAAAAATTAGTTGTTGCATTTTGTTAGACTTCTATCAATGTTAATCTAATGTAATACACCCATAGATATAAATACCGCTAATTTATTGAAAACTAGGCTATTTGGACAGTACCGCTTTATCTGATATCCCCATCTTCCTGATTCCTTGCTCTCCCCCACCACTCTCATCCTGAACACGGAGAAGAACAGAGGCAATTAACTGCAGACAGATGGCAGAGGGAACGGGACACAATGCCAGTAATAATTACTCTTTTCTGAACCGCTGTAGTTTAAACCCCACGGGCCTTCGTTACATAATCACGGGTCATAACAAACATAGCAGAAACTGAAAGAATGACGCAGCAGTTTTTCAAGAGCAGTAGATATACATTGAAATGTATGCAATATCTTATTATATATATCCCCCACCCCATTATACTTCAGATTACCAATATTTAATGCATTATGATGAGTTATTCACAATGAAATCTTAGTCTTTTCTTTCTGTACGTTTCAAATATTGTCTTGCGCAAACCTACTGTTTCTATATTTATCATTAAATTGTCAAATTTACTGTTTGTATTTTTCCCATTCTTCATGGCATACATTAAAGCTACTGAAAAAGACCAAAAAACATGCATTTCCCTGCTAATGAAATGAGTGATTTCTGCTGTGTAATTACTGTACTTGAGTAGTCCTGGCTGTCAATCACATGCCGTTTCTGGCCAAACGCCACGGGAAATCTTGGCGAGTCATGGTGAGGAGAGACACACTCAGGAGTCTGGTAGAACTTGGCACAGAAATTCATGACTGGCGTTTTGCTGTAAACCACTGCCCAGGTGCTCTGTGGTGCCAACAGAAGATGACTGGCTTCCTCAGCAGGTTATTTTTCATTGGGATAGTGGTTCAAGGGCAAACGTGTTCACTTGGAAAATTCAGGTTGAAATTAGCCAAAATGCTACAACAGGTCTGCATTTTTACTGGCATAAGCCTGCCTTATCAGATTCAAGGTGAATATGTATCTAAAAAAATATATTAAGTGCAGAATGCAAAAAATATATATTTCCACCAGAAATAAAAAACAAAGAATGCTTCAGAAATATGAACGCTGATAGTTTATAATAGTAACCAGATGACAGAAGTTTAAGGTCAAACATTTAAATTGACGTGCAAAAGTGTTTATTACCTAAATGGAATGGTTGCAATGGTAAAATTGTTGGTTGTTATGGAGTAATCAGTCATATCATACAAAGTTTCCCATGCCAATATGAGAAATATAATCCAAACCCCATGTCTCTGTGATTTTCCTAAGCTGAGATAGTGAAGTGCCAAAATGGTTGCTATGGAAAAGTAGAGTTGCTATGGCGGGGTCAATAACACAATATAATGTTCACTTTGTCACTACAAGTTACATAAACGAACCCCCAGGTCTTTATCTTTTACCAAAATTTGGTTGCTAGGGTCAACTGTTTGGTTGCTAGGGAGCTGTTAGCGATGTCATACATTATTTTGGTTTCAATTTGTTACCAGTATTAGCATAAACAAACCTCCATGGGATGTTTCATCTTGAAGACACGAGATGAACTTATTTTCATGAGTCAATAAGGTTCTAATACTTTTGTACAGTTGTTCTTGCAATGACTTGTAACCTCCACAAGTGTAGCATTTTTGACGTTTTCAATGAGGTTCTCATGGTTTTACAATGGAAAATTTCCCAGCATTCTCAGTGATTATCTTGAATTCCTTTGGTGGATCCAGTCTGAAAAGATACAGCGACTTGGGTCAAACCAGTTTGGATCTCTTGGCTGTTTCAATTTTTATTGGATTTGACAGGATTATCGTCAAATGACACAAAAAACAAGCTAATGATCATCAACTATGGGCATAGCTTGAAGCTTAGTCATAAGCTAAAACAGAAAAAGCTGAGTTGGAGGCTTAACACTGGGTAAGGAACAGCCAAACTCTGCTACCAAGGTGGGGTTGAGAAAGAAAGTTTCTTGCCATGCCGAGATTGAGCACAGCAACAAGACACAAGGTAGCTATACTGCATCACTGTTTATTCTCCAGCAGGACAATGACGCAACGCATGCAGTCAAACTATTTTCGACGTAAAGAACAACATGAATTTCTAGCCCTGATCACAACATCAACAAGTGTGTCTGGGGCTAGAGGAAGAGACAAGGATGTCAGAAAGCTACTTAATCACACAAAAAATTGAGAAAATATTCATTTACATTTTCATTTCTGAAAGCAATCTTTCGTTACAGCATTTCACCAACCTGCCTTAAAGATTTTGTGAGTCACGGTTAAGCATCTCATCTGAATGAAAGTGTCTGGGGACGATCGCTTGGACTCACGGTTGTGTGCGAAATCCCCCTACTGGCACCACTTATAAAAACTTTACCTTTATTTTGGCTGACCCATAATATAAAAAAGATAAACACGTCTAATGCTCATACTAAACTTGTCCTCATCCTGAAGAGGATCTGCTGAGGACAAAACACACCATTGACCTCTTGTCTGAGGTATGTGTGTGTTTGTTGACAGACTCAGTGATGGATCCTTCAACCTCAGTGTGTATCCTAGAACTCTGAGACACCGTAATGTCCCACTCAGGGAGCGCAGTGTGTATTTTTACATTCCCTGTTTGTGCGAGGGGATTTTAAGCTGGCAATGTCATGGTCAGACATCAATCTAGAGCTGACAACAGAGATCAGAGGCTGACATGACTCCTACTGACCCGCAGGCCTCACCCGAGCCACATCTGCTCTGATTCACCCAGCACACACGCACACAAACCCAATTATGCTCACAAACACAGGACACGCTGAGATGCAACACACTAAAGCATAGACACATACTCTCTCTTACGTTGTCAAACAGACGGCAGCTATGATAGAAAACCCCCTCCGAGCTCCTGATTGAATAAGCTCAGCTCGGAAACGCTGCTGGTGATGCTGTTGTGGCACTGTGCCACTATGATGAGGCTTTCAGCTTCAGATAACATTACAGAATGCTATTTAGAAACACATGTGATAACAGCAGAAAAAAGGACTGAAGAATATGTATTATATTCAGTATTTATCTGGTTACTAAAAGATTTGCTACATCGAATCCAAACCGAAAGAAAAACTGAATCAACAAAGTAGAGAGACTTCATTGTTAGGATGTAAACAAGTCACAGGATTTCACACGTCAGATCTTGACATTTCATAGGGGTTCGACAAGGCAGTGTCAAAAATGGCACTATAGCGCCACCTTGTGCATTTCAGCTTATGAAGTACTAGCACATCATATAGTGTGTATCTAAACTCCATCAGTCTTTTCATATGGCATATTTCATGTAATTGCAAAACTTTTAAGACTTCGTTAAACGATGTGCACTAGGTGGCCGGCAACATTCTAAATTTTGCCATAATCAGGAAGTTGTTAATAACTCAGCCGTGCAATGCCTGATTGGTTCGTCTGAATGAAACTATAGTTCATGTCTGAATGAAACTATGTTGACAGCAAAAGTGTCAGTTACAGCGCCACCTAGTGGCAACGTGGAATATCTACTTTTCTGCGGTTTTATACTTCTTTTTCAGACTGTGTTTGAAGGACATATTTGAAATCGAGAACACTTATGTAATGAAACAAGCTCTACAAAAAAGGCAATTGGAACAGAGTCAGTGATTTTAAATATTCATGTAAAATGTATATAATTCTTGGTTTGGTGCTTTAAAGAACTCCATCTAGAGATTTCATGCGATCACCATCCAACTTTGGCAGTCTCGTCTAAAATCCTCTGCAATCATATATTGCAATGCTTTTTTTACTTCGCTAAACGGTAGTTGAAAACACGTAAAGTTGAAATTTCGCCATAATCCGGAAGTTGTTAAAATCTCAGCCAAACAATGATTGGGTTCAAATTTGGCATTCGTGTTAAGAGTCCAGTTCTGAACGAAACTGTATTGCAACCAACAGTGCCAGTTACACCTAGTGGCACTAGTCTGTTTTATACTTCTTTTTCAGACTGGGTTTGAAGGACATTGGGAACACTTATGTAAGGAAACAAGCCCTACAAAAAAGTCCATTGAAGAGATTTTCTAAAACCAAAAGGAAGGCAGTTATTTTAAATTTTCTTGTAAAAGTTTGTACTTTAAAGAATTCCACCTAGAGATTTCATGTGATCACCATCAATCTTTGTCAGTCTAGTCTAAAGCCCTCTGCAATCACAAATTGCTCCTTTGAATGCCACATTTCGTACTTTAAAGATTGCAAAATTTGGCCACTGAAAGACTAAAGTGCCTGAGATGCTGGAGCCCTTTGATTGCTTCTTACAGCTTTATTTGTAGTACTACCAATTGCTCGATACTGTACTCAAGCATTAGTGTTTTGAACTTGCCAGTGAAGAGAAATGAAAGGAATCACGTGTGTTCTTCAAGATTCTGTACCTCTGAATGGGTCTGACAGCACAGGGAGGAAGTCCAGTGAGAAGAGCATTGCATTAATCCAGTGTAGATTTGATTATTGCATACTGTTTCACTTATAAGAGACTTTTTAGCTGCTGGGGTAAAATCAACTCTGGCCTAGATCTTCAGTTTTCTTTACTCTTGTCTTAAACTTGTTGCCTTGTCGACACCAAAACATCTTTTCATAGACATCAATATGTTTTTGGCATTTGTAATACAAAATGTGAGCTGTCAGCATGGTTGGAAACATTCATTATTTCAGTGAAAGACTGAGCGTCGTGGGTTCCGGCATTGATTGAGTTTGTCTTGAAGCTGCGGATTGTTTCTCTCTGGATTGATGGACTGATCTCCACTGTTTTACTAACGAGGCCCTGGACAGCGATGCCTCAGACCAGACACACATGCATCACATCGCTGGGGCTCCATCCTTTTTAATGCGTAGGAGTTTAGATGAGATTCAGACATTGACTGTCCTTCTTGAACTCTGAGACTTTTAATCCAAGATTTCTAACAATCTTGGGTCAGGGGGGATACATCAAACTGATCAGTCATGCCATTTTTTTCACAATTTCAAACATGTTGTACTCATATTTCATTGTGAATTAAACTATTCTTGAAGATGTGATGTATTTTCTTAAGTTAAGAAGATAAAATTTACACTGAGAAGGTCGGTAGAGACGTTTTATAGAAATTGGAAGCTCATTTAGCTTACTTTGACAAACTAAAAGAGCATCCTGACTGTAAATTATAAAAAAAAAAAAAAACATTTTTCTTAATCCATCTTATAGAACAATGACAAAAATATAAAATTTCACCATTAGCAATTTTACAGTTGTCCAGCTCATTGTACGCTGTCATTGGTAACTTTGTTGTGGGGTGGGTAGAGGGAGGGGATCGGTGAAGTGTTTTAAAAAAAAAAGTTAATGTAATGTGCTATTTATCGTACATTTATGCTTATCCTTCAATAACAAAAGAAAGAAATTAAACCAGTTAATAAAAGAATTTTATTAGAAAATGGACTGGTTGCCAAGGTAGAATTTTCGGCTGCTATGGAGGAGTCGGCTTTGAAAGTTCCTAATGCCAATATGAGTAATACAAACCAACCCCCATGTCTCTATCATTTCCCATAGCGAAGTGATATGACAAATTGGTTGCTATGGTAAACATTCAGGTTGCTATGGAAGGGGTCAGTGACATAAAATATTGTTTCCTATGTGAAGATATATAAACCAACCTATGTGTCTTTATCATTTACCAAAGCTGAGTGCAGAAAATTTGGTTACTATGGTAAACAGTTTGGTTGCTAGGGTGTAATTTGTTACTATGATTAGCAGGAGTAACAAAACTCATTTTTTCTTTGATATTTCATCTTAAAGATGTTTTTGTTGACTTTTCCTATTTATTTTCAAAGGCAATGGTAAATATTTAATCCCTTCTAGAGCCCATACCCTTGCACAGTGGTTGCTATGTTCTTGCACAGACTGATAATTGATAAAGAGGTACGTTTTATGTGACTGCAGGGGGTCAAAAGTGTCCCACCCTTATCCATAAGCCAGGTACATTTTCATTTGTGATTTAATAACGCCCAACGTTGTTGCAGACCTCTGCTCTGGTCATGAAGGATATACGTAGAATGCAACAGGAGCGGCACCAGCTACTTCAGGAAATGGAGACCTTTCTAATATCTGCAAAGATTAGAAAATGCACCAAACGGATCGTTCGTGAGGCTAGTTTAGCTAGCATGTTTGCTAATCTCCATGTTCTATTGTAGGGACCAGTACGCCTCAGAGTTGTTCCCCTCCACCTTCTCCAGGGAGAACAACTACTGGACCAGCGAATCACAGCACATGTACCTCGCAGAGTTACGCCGTGCATCTATACGCAGTTTTACACAGCTGTGGCAGGTATTTCTCTGTTTTGTTCATTTTTATTTGCAGTGTCATGTCACGTCATTTACCCATTTTATCACCATTTACCAGTTTCATTTTCAACTTATTTGTTTTGTTTTTTCGCCTTTGGCTATTAGACTAAATTGTTTTATGTACTCTATAAAACTTCCATTGGTAAATGATATTGGTAAAAGTATTCAACTTTAGATGCAAATAAACTTAAGAGACACTCTTATGTTTAAGTTGGACAATCTTTTGCAGCTATAATAGCTTCAGCTGTTCTGGGAAGAATGTTAACAAGGTTTGGGAAAATGCCTAGCTTGTGGTATCTGCCTTTTGTCATCCCAAAGGTTCTGCAGGGTTGCGGTCAGGACCCGGTGCAGTTCAGTCAGGCTCGGTGTGCTGTTTCTGAGCTGATGTGAAGGGAAATTTAATACGTTTTTGTCATTGCTTACACCAGAGCGCACCTGGGCATTACTGGTGACCTTGGCCCTAGTGTTGTTATCTCATGATTGCTGCTTCCAAGAGAGTAATGCAGAACAGGTAAAATAATCTCTGTTTGATTGAGAGCTCACTGAAGTCACACAAAAGTCACCAGACCTTATTCTAATTGATTGAGAAATTGACAGGAGGAACTCTCGGTTGGCGTTTCTGTAGAAAATATCTTTATTTATTGGCTTCTATTAAAAGAAAAATCTTTCATATGGCAAAAAAAAGTTTGTCTTTAAATTTGCTGATGAGAATAGAACATTTTCCAAATTAATTCTGGCTTATATGACTTATATATAAATGTACTCTCACTGGCCACTTTATTAGGTACACCTGTCCAACATTAACGCACATTTCTAATCAGCCAATCACACGGCAGCAACTCAAAGCACGTAGACTTGGTGAAGGCGATCTGCTGCAGTTCAAACCGAGCATCAGAATGGGAGAAAGGGTATTTAAGTCACTTTGAATGAGGTATGGTTGTTGCTGCCAGATGGGCCAGTCTGAGAATGTCAGAAACTGCTGATCTACTGGGATTTTCATGCTTGCTGGTCTGACGAGGCTCGATTTCTGCTGCGTGATTCGGATGGTAGGGTCAGAATTTGACGTCAATAACATGAAAACCTTGTATCAACGGTTCAGGCTGCTGGTGTAATGTTGTGGGTGATGTTGTCTTGACACCCTTTGGTCCCTTTTGTACAAATTGAGCATCGTGTCAGCTTTGAGCAACGCCAGAGCCTCCCTGAGTATTGTTGCTGACCGTCTCCTTAATGAATACAGTGTATCCATCTTCTGATGACCACTTGCTGCAGGATGTTATGAAGCTTGAGTCATCTCAGACTAGGTTCTTGAAGATTCAGAAGAGTTCACTGTACTCAAATGGCCTCCATACTTACAAAATCCAGTAGAACGCCTTTGGGATGTGTTGGAATGTGAAAAATGCTTCATGGATCAGCAGCTGACAAATCTGTCGCAGCTGCGTGACATTGTCATGTCAATATGAACCAAACTCCCTGAGGGAAAAACGGGGTCCAACCTGGTGCTAATAAGGTGTACCTAATAAATTGGCCTGTAAGTGTAGGTCTTTGAGTGTAAGAAATGCATTCAAATTTAGGATTTTAATCATTTAACCTAGATTAAAGCTATAGTATTTTCATAAAACTGGTCAAGCTCGTACCAAAACAAGGCTGCTGTTCTTAGCCGAAATAGGTTCAGCGGTCCTTGCTTCAGTCCATTAAATTTTTACATCTCTTCCACCCCCTCCCCTGCCACGTCAATAGACTACATTTATTGTCATGCATAATGAAAATAAAAAAAACTCATGCATCATGAATGTTGGGGAAAGTTTACGCCACAGCTCAGAGCCGAGATGCATCATTCCTGCCTCACGCCTTTGAATTCACTTGCCGATTAGTCCTGAAGCTGGCATTCACAGCTGTGATTTATGCTCTGACCCAGAGGGAGAAACATCCAGGAGATGCTCAGGGTGACCTTCCTTGGCTCCATCCATCCACTGCATCCTGAGAAGCAGAGGATGTGTTTCAGACACTATTCTGTGAAGAACTGATCAGTCATCATCAGGCGGGTGAACAATCTTTTGATAGCTATAGACGAGTACTGCATCTTTTCCCATTTAGAAATACTAGTAATGTCCAATAAAAAGAGAGAATTCAAGTATGTGTTTAAATCCAGCTGTTTTGGATTTTGTATGAGTTGGAGTAAGTGCAAGCAGTGTCACTCAGGTGACAAAGCCCTGAAGGTGAGCAGCAGGATCTTCTTTTGTGTTCAATAGTTGACAGGAAGCCAGTGAAGGTGTTTCGGGATTGATGGAAGGTGACCTGAGCAGTTCTGAACGCACTGGAGTTGAAATATAACGTGTAGGTTTCAAAAAGGTCATTAGTTTTGATATTTTGGGTTTTAAACGGATATTAAAAGAATTATGACACATTATTTGCAAGGCAATTCCGAGGAAATTGGGGGAAAATATGCGCTTGTCTTTTAGTTTCATTTTACAGACTCAAATCAGTGCCATCGAGTGGAGAAACAAAGGGATAACCCTTGTAAGTACAATACCTGTGAAACGGCTTTTATTTTTTTAAAGCTAGAGAGCTGACTTTTTTTAAACACGATTGAAGACTTGCTGCCCTGTTCCCAACAGTACCAATTTTATTTGAATGCAATTCCAGAATTACCTATCATCATTTCATAAATGCTGTGTGTTATTATAGATACTTAATTTCTTACACCCAAGCCAATGAAACTGATTCTAATATCTGAATTCAGTCATTTTGGCCAATGGGGAGACATTTATTGAACAATAAATTGTTATTTGTGATAATATTTTTTTATTTATACACTTGTACTTCACTCTTTTACTGAATATAGCAAATTGTATAATGTACAGCATTAATGTATTTCTTAAATGTAATGTTTTTCATCATTAAAATTTTAGTAAAGTCTATAATGTTTAAATAACCTGAAAAAGCTCAATTTTACTCATTTAAATCTGTAAACTTGAACATAATGCTCATCCATGATGTGGAATATATATAATTTTTAATAAAGCACAACTTATAAATATGATTAAGAAAAAGAAAAGACACACAGAAAGAAAAATCTATAAATAAAAATGTAAAGAATATACACAAGAATCAATGGAATGGAACGAGAAGCAGTGAGTCATGGTGAAAGTGCCCTCTAGTGTTTGAAAATGAAACTACATCAACAACACCCGCTAATGCTAGTCACTTTTTAGCTAAGCTTTTTATCAAAGCAACACCAAAGTAAATCTTTAATTAAGAAAATTTAATTTAGCAAAAAGTAAACTATTATATATTTACTACATCAGATCTACCGTGTTCCAGCTGCTGGTGTGTTCTGAAGCAGAAACTAGAGATTGACTTGAGTGAATGTAGTCTACTTAATGTGAACTTTTACTTTATTTATTCATTCATTCATCTGGGTTATTCCTGTCCCCGGCGATCTGCCCCATGCTTTTGAAATGTTTTATTCATTCAAGCGTAGCTCCAGGCGGCGTAATCTAGGGGGTACTTCATTCTTCATGAGAAAGGCATATTTCTGAGAAGCAATATCAGCCTTAAACTCAAAAGAGAGTCTGGCCAGTGCTCTGATTATTACTGACATTTGACCTGGAATTACAGATGATTGACCTTTCAGTTTTTCAAAGACTGATAAAGTCTAGCTTTGCATACTTTATAAAATCAAGCAAATCACATCTGCCATGATGTCTTCATAGAACAGGTCATGTGTACCTTGTTGCTCTTATGTAATCATTACCACACTATATGAATAAAGTATAATGAATTATATTTAATTAAATAACATGTATTATTTAATGAAATGAAACAAATAGTTCTTAGACACAAAATGAGATAAGCGGCATTCTTTTTATGTTGCTAGAGCTTGGATTGAAGCTAACGGTGTTGCTTCCTATCTTATTTTTAACGATTAGGATTAATAGTAGACAATGCACAAAAAGATATTATTGGATCATTGTAATTGGGCAAAGATTGAACAGAGTAGCTATAGGTACCTGAGTGGTGAAAAAGTTTAAGTCTTAATTTCACCTAAACTAGTCACAGTTGCCATGGTCAAAAATCTGGATATTTTGTTGGAAAGTTGAGCACTTTTAACATGGATCTGATGAAAGTAATCTGCTACGATTGGCGTCAAGTTGTAAATGAGTTGCAGTTTCTAAGGAGAACACGTTTTGCCAATGGATTTTAAACAAATCCAGGATCTTTGCACATCGATAGAGTGAGTATCTCTCTGATTTAAAAATCAGTAAGGGGTCTAGAATTTTCAGCATTGGTCCATTTCCACAGTGAGAGACAGAATCTAACAATAAAAATAGAAAAATTAACAGTTTATATGTGGATTACTGGGTCAAATTAATCTATGTTCTCATGGCTAGGGCGGTGTAAAATTATTTAAAAAAAATTATTATATTATATTTTGCAGGTCCGAAGAAATATACTGGGAATTTGTCCTGACGATTGTTCTATGTACCGGTATGTTTTAACAAGTTAAATATTAAACAAAAAAAAACTAAACTTATTTTTATGAATACTAATAATACAGTAATAAGAATTAATTAATAAAAAATACTTAAAATGGTTTGATCTGCACAATTCATTTAATTACATATAAGTTCAGCAGCGCTTTGTTTTTCTCTTTCAAGAAAATGTTTAATTTTTTGTTCGTTGATTCCAAATTGTTAAATACATTTTGTAATCATACACTGCCATTTAAAATAGTTTCCTGATATAATAATCAATTTGCTTATAGAGGAGATCTGATCTGAGCTCCCTCTCTTAAAATCATATTATGATGCAGGGAGAGAGAGGACCTCCTTTTACTGAGCCAAATTTAAATTCAGGAATCTCTGTGTATTTTATGTTCCAACCCCATGAATAAGAGCAGCGCCACTTCTTCTTGTCCACTTAAAGCACTTACTTATTCGAAAAGAACACCCCTGTTGACCAATCAGCTACGAGGGACTAATTCCATGGTTTAATAAGTTCATTGTTAAAAAAGCTTCCACATTGTGAGTGAACTCAGCAGCCCGTTAATCTTTTCTAATTAGCATGTGCCAGACAGCTGGATCCCAACATGCCCACAAACCATGTTTGACTTTTTATTTATTTATTTTTCTTTTACTAAAATCCACCATTATTTTTTCAGGCTTCATTCTGAGCTGCAGCTTCACTCTGGAGTGCTTTGACGTCAGTTGGTTCGGCTTCTTCAGTAGGTGCTAATTAGGTCCATATGTCTGATTTTATTGAGGCCCTTGTTATTTTCTCACCTTTCCTCACACTTATTGCTTGGGGAAAGAGTGGGCTCTTGGAGTTTTAGTTCTGGTAATGACAGGAACAGGCTTTTGTGCTCTGCTGAGTTCACACCTGCGCGGCACTGAAAGTCCCAGTGCATATCTGCAGTCTGGATTCTCTCTGCTAACGTCTTTGAGTTTTGAAATACAGAATAAACTACAGGCACGAATGAAATATTGAAAATCTTGCTGCAGGGAAAGTTGAACAATTTGTGAAGCAATTTTTGAGTTTTGTTTAAAACGCGTGAAATGTGATGTAATTACATAACATCTATAGCACCAGTCATCGGTTAATGACACGTTCTTATGCCCCCAATGGTCATATATTTTAGCAATGTAATCTATTTACTTTCCATGCGGCACACGGAATAACAGTTTAGGAACAAGTTGGCAAAAGTTTATACACAAATATTGGCTTTCAAAAAATTTTCCAATGTCACTTGAGCAATTTTGCAAAGCTGGGATAGAGATAGTCCGAATTGGTTGCTGTGATAACAGTCTGGTTGCTAAGGAGTTGTCATAGTTGTTAAGGTAATTAACATACCCCCCCCCCATTTCCTCATCTTGTTTCATTTAGAAAATATATGCCTTTTCCCATTTATTTTCAATGGCCATTATAAGGAAGTTGCACACATTTTACCCCTTCTAGAGTCTAGGGTTGAAATACTTTAGCACATTGCTTGGTATGGTTTTGGACTCACAACTTCTACAAGTGTGGTTAGTTTGAAGTTTCTATGAAGTTCTCAGTTTGAGTTACAGTTTGACCCCATAATAAGTAAATTTCCCAGCATTCTCAGCGATTTCCCAGAATTCCTTTCGTGGCACCAGTCTGAAAAGATATAGCGAGCCGAGTGAGACATTGCTGCATGTCTAAGCAAATTGTGGTTTAAATATTAAATAAAAATGCATGGAAATGCTAATGGTCTGATCTGTTTCAATGATCTATGCTAAGCTATGCTAAAGCCAGACCTAGAGAATGGCTGAGTAGATAGGAAATGGTAATTTGAAACTGGTGGGAGATGGAGAATGAGTCTATGTCTACTAAAGTGCAGTGTTCCTATAAGGATATTGATTTTATGGATATTTTACAAACAAGACAGTGTTTATTAGTTGTGGGCTGATTTAATTTTAAAGATCCGTCGACAGAATTAAAGCAAGCCTCTGAATGGCACAAAGCCCTTAATCTCAATTATCTACAAGACAGCGGTGATCGGTGAAGCTGTTTGTGATTAAGAGGCCGCTCACTGAATCAGACTGGTTCAGCAGCTCTCCTGTCACGATTACAGCAAGGTCGGTCACCACATTAACACTTAACACAGCACACACACACACACAGCAAATTCTGCTGATCAGGGAGGAGGAGCAGCACGTGTTTGACCACACATCATGACATGAAAGATTCATGCTAATGCACGCGAAACGTGATCTACTTCACGGCATCCTCATTCGTCTGCTTGCTCTGAAATGATGAATGCTGAAGACATCATCTGTGAGAGAAGATGCACCACAAAAGAGTTGAAGTAGTACTGGACTCGTGTGGGAGCAAGTGTTCTCACGGGGTGTTTCTGTTGATGATAAGCAGCTCTGTGTTTGACCAGTGAGGTCATCGGAGTGCACTGTGTTTATTACAATTATTTCACCTTCTTTTGTTTTAAGGCACATGGAATTGTCATCACCAGCTTATTCTTCAACAATGTCAATGGGTTCTGCTGGTGCCTATCTCAGGGTAGTACACCCCGGACATGTGTCACAGTTAATAGAATAGAACGAAAAAACCTTTAATTTGTCCCACAGTGGGGGAATTGCATTTAAGAAACAGCTCAGAACTTTGTAAAAATAAGAGTAAACTAGATAAAGAAGGCTGAATTCGATTATGTTACAATTTAGATCTGAATTAGACTAATAAGAACAGGAACATAGAAGTACAAAGAATTCAAGTGTTGACATTTCACGGTAAAGTCAGTGAAAAAAAAAAGAATTGACATCTCAAGTTTGCTTTCACAATAGCAGTAATTCTTTTAGATACATTTTAGAAGGTTTTTTGAAGGAACTCTGCTGGTAGGATGTGACTAAATGACTAAGCACAGGTCATTTGTGGAGTGTATCCAGTTACACTCGATGACGCTGAGATCAGGACTTCGTGAGGGCCATGCCATCCTTTCTCGTTGTTCTATATAGTACTTAATGGCTGTGTGTTTAGGGTCATTTTCCTGCTGCAGAATACATTTTGGACCAAATTCATGCTTCCCTGAAGGTATTGCATGATCAACGAGTGTCTGTCTGTGCTTCTCTGCATTGAAAAACACCATTAATCCTGAACAAAACTCCAACTCTGTTTGCAGAAATGCATCTCCAAATGTTCAAGGAGCCTCCACCATGCTTCACTCATTATTGTAGCACTCTCCAGCTCTTTGACAAACAAACTGTCTTCTGCTACAACCAAATATTTACAAATTTATTGTAGTTCCTATCTCTAAGGTATGGCGTTTTGTCTACAACGCTTCCATAACGACTTCTGGTAATGGGCATAAATGGTAAGGATGTAACAAGCCCTGATAACTCCTCCCGAAATATGGGAATAAAATGTCAAAACATGCATCACATGTGTTCTGTATTCTGATGTGTCAGAACTTTGCCTGGTTTTTTTTGTGCTGGGAGAGACCTTGTTGATTTTGATGGAGTAAAGCTACGCCATGTCTGGATGTTGTGATCCCCTTTGATACTAAAACACCAAATATTGATTTGATCTACATTTTTCTTTTGTTCTCTCTCGTTGGATTTAACAAAAAAAAACATTCATTATTTATATTTCTCAAAGGACTGTTTTTTCCCTTTTTCACACCTTTTCAGCTTTTATCCAGGGCAACTTTTTTTTTAAAAAAAAAAAGGTAAATTTAGTCTTTTAAATTTAATTTTGTGTATTTGTTCCCCCTTAAGGACTTTGCACTAAATAATGAGATTTAATGATTATTAGTATCTATTTGCTAAGACTTCTATAAAAACAATAGCAAATCTGTGTTTTAATAATACTTCTGATATTATTGATGATGTCATCAATGGTTGTTTGCTTAATAGGCCATGCTCTATTTGTAGAACATGTTTGACGTACAACACATTTACACTCATTGTCAAAATAAAGTATATTATAGCAATGCACAATTACTGCTCTTGGGTAATGTATTTTTTCCATCCATGTTGTTTTTAGTCATTTGTCTTCTCTTGTTTCGTCATAATTTATGCCTCATGTTTTACAAGGACTTTAATGACCCTCATCAATATCTGCCACGATACAATCACAAAGAGTCAAGCCTATAAAATTAGGATTATGTATGTTAACCATGACTCTAATTCTTCCACATTAATTTATGTAATACATCATCTGTAGGCTTTCCTTTCCGTTTCGCAATGTTCAAGATCTTTATTGGGATCAAAAGTTGTTAGCTGCCACTGACAGTAAACACGGTTTTAGTGTGCGATCATGAACTCTCTCAGGGAATAGTTAAATCAATGTTTGCCGTTGGGTGCAACCATTCGATAAAAGGGGGAGAATGCCTACCGAGGAAGAGTATGCTCGATAGAATATTATATGTTAGTTCTTAATAATAGTATCATTATATTAAAACATATTTTCTTGCTTAAATAAGGTCTTATTTTTAAATTAAGACAACTTGGGTTTTAAACAAAGCAGAGCGCGAGGGTAGAACACCCCTTCTCGGTAGTTGGTTCAACCGTGAAGTAGGTTGGCTTGGGTTGAAAGTCGCTCGGAGCAGAAATGTTTCCCAGGGTCTGCCTCAACGAGCCCAGACGTTGAGCTCTACACCAGGACCGATTTCAGAAGGATTTCGTGCGCAAAGCCATGCAGAATCCTTTAGGCTGACGACAGCGACAGATTAGGAAAAACGGTCTTATTCCAGCGCCCAAGTAGTGCTTTTTGAGGAATCAGGATGCCCGTGAAAGGTGGAGGAAGAGTTGCAGTTCCGAATAAAGGAGAGAACGCTGTAAGTATTTTATTTGATAAATGTCGTGTAAATATGTTTATTTTTTACAGTTTACTTTTACTTATTATTTTCACAAATACTATAAGTCTGTTATAGCCGTTCTTCTTAATTAATAATAATTATTTTTTTTGACGGCGGTTGGTTTTAGCCAATGGAACGCTGTGTTTTGAAAATCACCTGTTGAGTTTTCCTCTGGGGGAACGTTAACGTACACAACTTATGTCATCTTCAACGTTACCCCATTTAGTGAACTTTTACAACTTTCATTTTGGTTCAGAAGTTGTCCTAGATGTTGCTCAATTCCAAACGTGGTGTTTATATAACTTTCGATTTTGAGGTTTGGAGGCTGTTGACATGATTGGCCTGAAAAATCCAGCCGGAAGTTTTCAGACTTTGGAACTTGTTTACACGAACTAAAAACCTTTACATAGGTTCTGGCACTTTTAAAAAAAAAAATTTGGTCTCAATTTAAAAGCGTTCAGCCTGAAAACTCTAACTGCTTATATAGTTACCCTTTTTTGTTGGATTAAATAAAAATGTTTATGTTCATTAGTATACCAATCAACAGCACAGAAGGTTATCCATGCACGGTAGATAATGACTATTGCTGTTAAGGGTGGTATCCTGAGGTTTGTGATGTCACAAACCTCAGGATATCACAAAGTGTATGCATTGGAAACTTTCCCACCAGGCCACGCCCCTTTCACTGAAATTGATTGGCACAACTGATATCTGCACACTTGAGGTTTGAAAGACTGGATGTCTTGATATTTATATGTTCCAGAGTTCAACACCAGGAAAGTGCCCAAATTTGAAAGGCTTATAAAAACAAAGAAAGAAAACTAGATATTTATGAACATTTTCGTTGACCAAGTTGCTTTTGAAATAGTTCAGAAATCTTTGACTTTTCTCTTTGGTGATTTGCAGGAGATCACCAGTATCTGAACTTTGTCTTTTTAACATTGTGGACAAATTTGCATGGCTTTTGGTTCCTCGCCATGACTGAATAAGGCTCATAAAAGTTACAATATATCGTGCCAGGACTTTTAAAAGATGACCAACCTCAGGACTTTTAAAAGATGCCAAATAAATTTTGGAACCAAACTCTTCAAACATTTTCATCTGAAGTCCTCTAGAACACGGTAACAAGCAGTGGTGCACTTCATCTGAAAAATTTGACATGACTAGATCCTTTTAGTAAAAAAAAAAAAAAAAGTAATTTGACTTCCTTGAATGGTCATGTGACATCGTATGATTTATTATTATGTTGTTAAAAACTTCAATAACATCTCAATCACTAAGCCGAGCTTCTCCAATGATGTATGGTTTCTCAGCTGTGGTTTAATCAGAAAATAAATTACTTCATTAAAGTCTTAGTGATCCCGACACTATTCATGGAGCTCTCCAAATGCTAGCACCAGGTCAACCTGACTCGCATTTATTTTAAGAGACTATACTGTGAACCTACTGCAAGTTACACACATAGGGGACCATGGATAAGTTCAACTGAACCACCAAGAATTCAGTGTAGGTTGCAATCTCAATTTATTTTACCTCTCAATCTGTTACCTCGTGTTGCCTCATCCTGATGGACAGCTGATGTTGCTTCAGTGTGGAGGTGTTGGTTTCTCTCTTGTGGCCTCTTCATTTGGCTTGGTATTTTCTGTCTGATTTGGCCCAGCAAGTAGAGTGGGTTGGGTGAAGATTATCTGGTCTCATTATCGAGGGGCGAAGAGGCCTATTTCTAATGTTAGGATGAGTAGAGCTGAAATAATTACAACCTGACTCATGGTTTTTCCAGAGACAAAAAATGCTTATACTGACTTAAACTAGTGTTGTTTTCTACACTTTTTCTGAGTAATACTTGCTAGTCTGGCTAATAAAACTGCATTAACTTGGTGATTTAATAGCAGGGTGTCTGTGGGTTCTTATATTTGCATATAAATGGTTAATTCTCATTGAGGCTACAGAAAATACATGTTCATGGCCATCCAGAACCACAAACCAGAACCCTTATGGGTAAGGGGTGGAAGGTAGGGTAGGTTGAACAATGTCAATGGTTCTCTGGTTAGTTGGATACTTATAGGGGAGTGGTAATGCGATGAAATGGTGATGATTTAACAAGCCCTGATAACTCCTCCTGAAACTTGTTATTAAAACGTCAAAACACTGGTCAGTTAAAGGTTGCCTGTTTTTGTAAAGTCTTTTTGGGTTATATTTATTGTCCTTTCAAAGTATTTAGATTTATTTTTGCAATAATACAACCATAAAAATGGCTAGTTGACTTGTGAAACTATTTTAAAATATGTCTTAAATTTCAATCTGAGTGGTCTTAAATTTTCAAAACCCGTCAGTGCTAGGTTGGCACTGTTGTAATTCATGCTTGCAAACTACTAAGTCCATGCTATTCCAAATATCTTGTAAGATCATAATGGATTTTAAATTAATCTTCTCAGAGCTATTTTTGTCCATAGGGACATATGGTGACACAATGATGATAAAAGCAGCAGATTATAATCTTTTCTTTCTTTTTTCTTTCTTCTCTTTTTGTTGTTATGAACAATTGAGCAGAAATTGTGTATTTAAATATTATGCATCCACAATATTTAATATGACCTATGTAATTGTTTTGTTATTAATTGTGTATTAATTAAAAATATTTAATCTGCTTTGATTTTTGGGGGGAATTCATTACTTGGATCTTCTGATATGAATTAAAGCATTACCTAAGCAAAAAAAAAAAAAAAAAAGTGAAATGCACAGAAATAGTCTGTTGATTTTAGAGAAGCCCCGAACTACAATATATGTAGTTTTATTTCTCTTCCTTAGCCGTCATGTGAGGTGAAGGGGTGTCCCAATTCTTTTATGGTAGGGGAAGAGCTAAAATGAAGGGGGGTGTAGACACCCCTTCCTAGATAAGACCTGAACCAAGGAGACCCACAAATGTATTTTATATACATTTTCGTGTGAATGTTTACAATTTTAAAAACTACCAGAGGTGATACATTTTCTGATCCTTCAAAACCATTTGGCTGCCCAATACGGTTTTGTTACGTGTCGTTTATGTCCATATGTCCTGACCTATTCAGTCTTCCCCATAGCCTTGTGTTTGGCGATAAGCTGTAGGGCTGAGGGTAAGGGGATGTGAGAGAAATTGAACTCAATGCGTCTTATACGAGTTTAACAAGCTGCTATGTTACTCATATTAATCAAGGAAAATGGAACATTTTACACTCTTAAAACTCTCAAAATCATCTATGTTGGTAAATTAACAGTTTTTACCATTTAATCAGGCACATGAAGCTGCATAAACATGAATCCAGCCTAATCCACAAGAAGGCTTTTAATTCTGCCCAGTTGCCGTTAATCTCCCACGAGGCCACTTGGCTTCGGTTTCTGCTCCAACCATGCGTTGCAATTAGCAACCGGTTTGTGGATTAATTTCCTCCAAAGACAACGATGTATTGAAAACAATGATTAAAACAACAACGATTTTGTGCAGTATTTTGAAAGATGTTACAGATGTTTTTGACCACATAACAGGTCTTATCACAGCTGGTGTGTTGCAAACACTTTGTGCCAGGTGCAGAAGCACTCGGTTTACATTCTTCTAATGCTCGGGTTCTCAGCTGTACTCAACAGTGGTTCCACCTGTCTCTCACATTCCCTTCGAACCATTACAGTAATGAAATGACTTCTGTGTGTTAAACGTCTGTTTTGACACCCACTTTCTGATTTACTTTGTGGATGTTGAGTGTGTTGCAGTTTTGCAATTGGAGTTGAAATAAAGGATCCTTTGTTTAGGTTATGTAAAGTTGGCTCTGATTATGATCAAGAAGTGATTTCGCCAAGACACATTTGAATGAATTTTAGCTTGAAATTGTAGTTTTTTTCTTAAAGATAATGTAGTCAAGAGAGAGAGAAAACCCAAAGTATTGAGAAAAAAACCCGAGCACAACCAAGCATTATATAGAGCTTGCAGGCCTCTATACAACAGAGCTGAAGGGTTTTCTTTGTAGTTCTCCGTTTTAAAACTAAAAAAACTTAACTCAACTTCATTGGATGACCTCAAACAAGTAATTACTGTGCACTTCAAAAGTAAAAATGAATAACATTTCCAACAGTTGTGTTTTTTTTTTTTGTTGTCCACCATGAGCTCCAACGGGAGCTCACACATCTGACCAAATGAGGGGTGCCAACGTAAAAGAATTTGGCTCTGCCATATTGAATTGGTTTTTCGCAAGGAGAACGACCAATGAAACTGGGAGTCAGAGGAGTGAATCTATTGTACCGCAAAGTCCATCTTCTCCACCGTCATTGCATCAGTATTTCCTCGACCTAGAGGAAGAGCACCCTGCTGAGAAGCCATCTAAAGATTTATGCTAATCTCAATTCAGATCGGTGTGTAGAGGCCTTAAGTGTCATGAACATTATGTGGGGGGCGTTCCGGTCTTGATTACGCATAGCTTATCTTCAGTGTCTCATAGGCATTCCCACTTTTAGGTTGCTTCAATGAGCTGAGGATTCACATAGTCAAGGCTTCTGTAGTGATGGAAGTATTAGTAAAATGCACACCATCTCAAACAATTGCTCTCCTTTCCCAAGTTTCCACAGATTTGTGTTCAAATTATAACTTTTGAGTAACAGTTGCATTACTGGATACATGTAGATACTGCAACGTGGGTCGGCATTATTATTGTAGGTATTCTTGTTATGCAACGTTATCGCCACAACTTTCCTACTTGGACATGTAAAGCTCAGAACATGAAATCCTCCGGCGCTTTTGGAAAGCATCTCAATCGAGGGGAAATTGTGATATGATGCACACTAGCAACTTCCTCCTTTGAGAGTACATGTCCTGGCTGGGACTGCTGAAACGTTTCCCAAACCATCTCATTTCTGGAATGGGTTCTTTTTCATGCTTACAAAGTCAACATTTCCCCAGGTCAAGTCCGTTTGGAAACAGATTGCCAACTCCAATGCCACGGCAACGTGAATGCTGAATTGCAGAAAGTGGGATTTGACCAAGTTAGTTTTACCCTACTGATCCACCATTAGTAAACCTACTCGGTACGAGAGAAACAGACTACTGCTTACTCCCTTTTACTTGAAGATTGGATTAATGGAGAACAAATCATATTCATGGAAAAAAATAAGATACTCCATCGAAGGATCAATGACATCTTTTTTATTTTTAATTTGTATTTGGAGAGTAAATAATGCCAGAATTTTTATTTCTTCCCTAAACTGGGCCTTTACTTACACTGAACAGCATGGACCTCTTGGAAAGGATATGGGGCTATCGGGCATTTGCCCCTCTCACGAGGGGGCACATCCTGTGCATGCACGTCTAGCTGTTGTTCAGTTTGTTCTAGCTGTGTGATCATTTGGTCTCAGCAGGAAGCACAATATGATGTCAAGATCTGTTCTCGGGAGCTGTGATTTCCTGTTCTCTAATCCAAAAACTTGGATCCTCTTGTTTTCTTTTAAAATGTCTTTTTAGTCGAGCATCTCAAAGCTGTTATTTCCTCCCTGGAATAAGATTGGGCTTATCTCAGAATGTTCAAGATGAGGACAGTTTACTCTTGGCTTCCTCTGGTGCGTTGCTTTCCGTTCTGAAGTGCACCACACCCAAAATATAAGGCTAAGAAAAAGGCTCTCCAGGCGTTGGTCTTCAAAAGGCAGTTGATGGAAGAGATTATTTGTGAAGTGCATCTACTTCCAATTAATCTGTGTCCATCGTATTTGGCATGAGTCAGGAGTTGGTTGTGCAGCTAATGTTTTGTTATGTCAGGTTATGCTGCCATAACATTTTCCATTGCATAGCAATTCTCTGTAAGTTTCATAACCTGGTGGTTGAGTTGTATTGCTCTCACTGAAAGCTTTATTAGTTTGAGGTGTTCTTTTAATTTAGTGTTTAATTGAACTTTACGTATCGTTGATTTGAAGCTGATGTTTGTTGGCTTGTTTTCATGTTTCAGCAATTACCTGCTGCTCATAAAAAGATGCTTGTTTTTTGCTGCAGGACAGGTTTGTTGTTTAGGATGCCCATTTTGATTTCCCCCGAGAACACATTTCATTAGAGAATGCTTGCTGAGATATAGACTGACCAAAGGGAGATGGATAAAAGAGCTTTAAAAAAATCTGCCATGCCATTGATATGTATATTACATTATTTTTGTTTGTTTTACCTTTAACTTCATTACTGTAAATCAGAATGCATTGACCAACTGGTTTCGAACATTCTCAAAATAAGCCCTTTGCTTACAAAGCACAGTGACCCATTGATTATATACGTCGAAATACAATTGGAAAAACAAAGCATGTCTCTTAATGATTATTTTTATCCTCAATAAAACCCCTTTTGTATCTTTGAAGCACTAATGATTCAGGAATTACAAACATTTGCACAAATCCAATTGTTGAACAATTAGAGAGTGTCAGTGATGTGACCTCAGTCAGACAGCAAAGGAGGGGAGGACATGAACGTGGGATGGTGGAGGAATAAAGGAGTTGTTTACTCTCTGGTGCACTGAGACTAGCCGTGAAAGCCAAGCATTGTTCCTCCATGAACGCTCCCTGAAACAATGAAGCTCTCACACTGAAGAGATCCTCACAGGAGGAGGGCTCGTCTTGTGCTTGGAAATCTATCTATTTTGTAAAATGACTATTCTCTTGGTTGGTAACCAACAAACTAGCAAAATGATTAAGAAACATTACTCCTGGAACGTTTTGAAAATTTTTTTGAGGGGTGATGAACATGACTCGCTCGCACTGCTGGGACCTGTTGTAACTACCTGCCATCACTATCGTTGGACATATTGGGCATGAAAACACAAATTAAGTGTTTTAATATATCTACTGTAGGAGCAATACGGTTCATTTACTTCCTGACCACTAGGGGCATAAATACCTGATAACGGCAAGTAAATGGTTGGTAAGGGCTTCAAACTGTTTTGACCCAATGATCTGCTTATTTGAACTTCTCTCTTGATCAAAACAATAGTAAAGTTGTTGGGTCGAACGCGTCAATTAGTTCTTTGAGCCCCAATGGGTTTACTTTTAGGGTGAAAACCAAAAGTATTTAGACTTTTTGAGGAAAAGGAGATATTAGGAGAAATTTGCAGGAGCACCCTATGAGGAAATGCGAAAAAGTTTTGTACTCTCAAGAACAGAAGGGCAAATTTATGTATAAAATGCAAAATGTGAAGTTCTTTGATTAGATAAACCAACGTTCTTTATATTAGTACGTTATTGTTGCTCTAGCCACCCAGTATGGAGAATTCACCAACCACAACAGCATGATTTACTTGAAATAAAGAGCATTATTTATGTTAATTCAGAACATCAGCTGTTGGTAAACAACCACACAAAACCACTTTGACACAGAGAGGATGCATTGAAACTATAGCCTTCGCAACCCCAATCTCTGAACCACTGGAGTGAGGACTCTTAGCAATCATCAGGCTTTGGTTTTGAGCTTTCTATTATTTAGTGACTCCTATCTAATCCCCGGCGGAGTGCTTCTCAATCATTCGGAAACACTTCTGTGTCCCTCATGGAAAAAAACAGTACAGGAGTGGCAAGTTTGCGGCGTCTTCTGGAAGTAACACACTCTGCTCTGTTTATCATATTACATTTCAGTTCGTCAACGGAAAGCTTCGATCCCATTGGCTGAAACCACTCAGTGTGGGCAGCTCCCTCTGCTCTTATGTCCTTGAGGGCAGACCAGTTTATGCAAAGCATTGTGGGAAGAATCCAGGTGTAATCTGCTACCTTCGGATGCTTCATCTTTTGTTTGTTTGTTGTCACTGAATTCGATTACACAGCAGGAATGTGGCTGTGGCGCGAGCAGGGCTTTGTCGACTGGTGACTGGGAAGGCAGAATGGCTGTTAGATTTCTGCATCAGGTAAACTGTCACTGCTGTAGGTGGCCACCTGATACCTCCAAGAAACAAGACACTTGCTTGTCATTGCACCGTCTCTGTGGATTGTGTCTTTTCATGCATTTGTTCGGTCTTGGCTTGCAGTAAATGTGTTCTGCTGAGGGAATGCTGTGTGACTTCTGTTACTTAGTCAAGAGAGGCTAAACTGCTGGAATCATTTTGATTTAAAACATGGTCACAATATCTACTGAGCTTTTAAAAAGTATTTCTTAACACAGTTTTTTTTGCAGTGGTGGAAATTGACAACAATGGTTGCACTTGAAGTACAATCAATGTTTATATTTTTAATAATGAAAGAAAACGTGTCTATGGCAACCCACAGAATCTAGTGTTTACACATGACACATATTACACACGCCAAACTCAATCTGTCTAGCACAACCACTAGTCCGAAGTAGCACTTACCTTAATTCTCATCACTGGAAGTCGTAGAACTTTAATTTCCAGAAATGTCATCTTCTGACTATTTTGAATAAAAGGTTTGGAATAAAAGTCGTTAAGTCAACCTTTTCAATAAACTTCGAACAATTTTAATGGAATGCTTGCCAAAATGGTCATATCTTTGTAACACATGACCATATTGATACCAAACACTGCATTGGTGTCAAAACTTGGATTTGAGGTTCTTTGCACAGTTTTGATGCAGTGCCCCTAGTTTTCAGAAGATATAAAAAGGGACGTTTTGACTTAATAGCTCCCCAACCATTCATCCCAAAATCATAATATTGGTCTCAAGACATACAGAGCATTAAGTCAAGTTGAACCATGTCAAATTTTACTTTGTTAGCCATTTTAAATCTTAGAAAATAGCTGTTTTTTTGTGAATGCATCAACATATCTTTATAAAAGTTAGCATGTCTTTTTGGCACTTTTCCCTAGGAAGGGACTCAACAAATTTATGACATAGTGGTCAAAATATTTTTCCCCCGGATCATGCCAAGAACATTATGCCAAATCAATTATCTTTCACCATTGTCCCCGAACTCATGGCTGAAAACATTATAGATTTTGTGTTGATTGAAGTTATGTGTTTAACGCCATGACTTGTCATTGTTGGAGCTGTGACAAGTTTAATCTGAAGCTGTATATCTCTAACTGTTGGAAGTCATCAAACATGGTGGAAGTCATCAATACTTAACGCAGTACCCAAAACACTACTTTTTACCTGATCCATGGTTTTCACTTGCGGAGAAAACCAGAGTATCTGGGGGAAACCCAATCAAGCACAGGGAGAACTCTTCTCAGGAAGGCCAATGGCTACCTTTGAACTGGCAGCCTACTTATCAAGAGGCAAGAGTGCTGCACACTGTGCCACAGTGCCTCCATTGGGGTCAAACATTTGTATTTACCGTATTTTTCGCCGTATAAGACGCACCTAATTTTAAATGAGGAAGATCTAGAAAAAAAAAATTCTGAAGCAAATACTGTAGTAAAATATTTTATATCAACTGTGTAAAAGTTAACAGCAGAAATGTCTTTGTGGACCTGTCCGATATTGTCTCTGTTTTGTATTGACTTCTTATGTTTTACTTTTTAAAAGCCTTCTCTCACTGCTTGTGGAGTGGAGGAAAAGCAATATTAAAACAGACTTTTTTTCTGCTTTATGTTTGGTGCATGGTTCAATAAAGTAATTAATTAGACTTTACTCATCAGGAAGACTCCTGAATATTTAGTTTTTTTTTTTTTTAATAAAACAATTCTGAATAAACATAAAAATGTACTTGTTTATAAGTAATGTGTATAAATTGCATTTGTGCCATCATGCTCCTGAACAATTGTTCACCCCTTGACCTCACTAATTTTCAAACCCTGGCTTCAGCAATGTCTGGCATGTTCATGTTGGTGGAATGCAAGGTCGGGTCAAATAGGAAGAGGGTAAAATTAGTCTGGGCCGCGCACATGCCTGGGAGTTTGTCAGCATGAATCGATGTTTGGGTGTTCGTGAGGCTAGGCCTCCTCCACTAATGATGTGTTGTTTCCGAGATGAGCTTGTTATGCACATCCTCAGTTCTCCATTTAGCACGTCATACTTAGACGCACATTGTTTTATCATCATTGTTTACTCTGCAAGCGTAACCTCTTTCTCAGAGCTGATCTCCAAATTTAGGTCATACTTACTTAAATGGATGCTCCAATCTCATGCCGAGATCATGGGAAACGTGCCGCTATGCCAAATTAGGTGCCTCCTCATTCCAGGGAGGTAAAGTCATTGTAGCAGAGTAACTGGCACCATGCTCCACCCACGTCCAGACTTTTTCTTTAGAAATTTTTAGTGAGTAGAGTCAGATTGCACTGAAGGAATGTGCTATAGATGGCTAGTGAGGTTGATGACATGATGCGCACCGGATCTCATTCTTCAGTGTTGGTATGCTTCTGGCTGGATGCTATTGATGTTATACGATTTCATGAAATGAGTCATTTATTCCAGAGGAACAAATATTGTTCAAAGTAATTACCCTGAAAAAAAAAAAACAAGAAATGAAGTACGCAAATGTTTACTTTGATATTTTGATTTAAATCGAAATAGCAATGGACATCAATGGCTCTTTTACATATGGAAATAGTAGAAAACGTTGGAAACCATAGAAAACAAAACAGAGATTGACCTCGAATGATCCCTTAATCTACTACAAGGTACTTTCAAGTCTCTCTTTGGGTCCTCTACATTAATAGCAGTAACCTGCAGGACACAGCATGGGACAGTAACCCCTGATAACACACAGCAATTCTCACACACTGCGATAGGCGTTCGACCCAGTTTCCAGTCTGCTCTGTGAGCCTGGCTGTAGATAAACAAGTCGAGCATCCCCTCTTTTGCCAAATGTTGTACGTTTATAAAAATATATTGGAAGGAGCTTTTTTTTAAATGTCATCAAAACACAGAAACTGGTGTCAATTATTATTAAATAAAAAAAAAACATAAAGTGTATGATATAATTTGTCAATTGTATTGACAACTTTCAAATAGGACCAAAAATATATATACCTTAAAATATATATACCTTGTGTGATACAAACCAGGTGTATTTTTGAAGATACAAGGATTTTAATGGACATCATGTGGGTTGTAGTTTTTGGGGATTCATTAATGTGTTTATTCAAATATTGTTTTTATCATTTTATATCTTTGTAAAGATAGATCAAATCCTCTCTAATAAACTCCTGCCAAATCTGTAGGTTTGTGGAGATAATAGTTAAGTTCAATTGTTTTCATATTCAATAGTTCAATTCTTTCAGATTTTTCACCAATTGATTTGCCTCTCAGTCTCAGTGAAGGGATGACAGTGGCATCAATGCTAACCCTCTGTTGAACAAAAAGGCCATGTTTTATCATTGATGTAGATTTTCATTTTATTGTGATAATACTTCAGCCCTTGGACAACAAAAGACAACAAAGAAAAATACTTTTAAAAAAATAACATTTTCTTAACAACTACTCAGAGCTTTTGTTTATGGCTTAGTAATGTACTTCCTGTGTTGCTTAAATGATTTGCCAGAGCACATAAACACAGGATTTCTTCTGCGAATAAATATTTAGTGTTGCATTAAATCTCAAATTCTGTGCAGCCTAATTATTCTCCTCCCAATGGCTTTTTTGAATTGCAGTCTCTTTACCATTTAACATACCACCAACTGCACAGTGGGCAATTATTGTGTGTTGGGCAGCTATTCTAAGCCACCAAGTCTCTGTGTGTATACCGTTTCACCAGTCAGTGCCAGAAATCTGTTCATGGGATCATTTACATCACATTCCAGCAGTGGACACGACTAAGTGAGGTGTCATCCCTTGGGTAATGACACGGAAGCTGGGATGGCACGGCTGGCTGTTGTATTATTAGAGGAAGGAGTGGCAGTAGAAGAATTTTTCTCATCTCTAAGACGATTGGACGTGTTTTTATGTCTGGTAGGGCTTCTTGCTGCTCGAGAGGTTTAGTGTGAGGTATAGATCCTCACTTCCAAATAAAGATTTAGCCACACTGGAGATTAAACGTGTCAGCTGTCTTTCTGTCTAACGTAGACATAGACTCCCTTTACGCCATCAATTAGATGTAGCTTTTACAGCATAAGCGACTGGTTTCCGCTCAGTTGGTTTAATGATCGAGGGAAATGCTTGAAGCTTGCTGAAATGGGTCGATTTGTTTCCTTCTGAAAAAGAACTGAACCCAGGATGTGTCGGATTTTGGGGATGTGGATAAGGAGTTGGAACTGATTGTGAGCTTTCATTGCACACAGAACTAGATTCAGCAGGTTGTAACTATGATATTACTGAAAATAGACTTCTATGGAGAAAAAACTTCTATGGAGAGTTCTATGGAAATTTTTGTACTATAGAATCAGGATTGAGGAGGACTGATGAGAGCAAATTTTCTCCAGTATTTTTACATAACGCGCTGTATTCATCTCACAAATTTTGAACCAAGTTTCCTTTGCCTTTTTTGGAGCCCACGGGTCCCCAAACCATCAGTGACCCGCCTCCGTGCTTCATAGTGGGGATGCTGTTCCGTTCATGTTGACTCCTCTGTGAATTTGATAAAATGAGTTTTCATTTCTGAAACACTAAATATTTTAAGCATCATCTGTAATATGATAATTTGCTGGGTTGCCAGGTGTAAAACCAGGAAATTTCTGTTATTTGAGGAAATGTTTTTAGGAAGGGGAAATGTTTTACTACAGGAGGAACCATTTGGAAAGTGGGAAACACAAGAAGAGTGGTGTGAGGGAACTGTTTGTAATCTGCACACTAGTTCCAGTTGTTCATGTTCCAGATGTGGTAATTAATAAATATAAATATCACATCTTGCGGAGAAATAAAAATTAATTGCATGTTTGTAGTTTCCTATGGCTACTGCCAAAATCTTAAAATCAATTGTGCTCACAACTTTACACCTTTTAAGTTTTTGTGCTCAAAATTTTAGCTTCCTTGGTCCACCTTTTTATGTGCATTTTTGGAACATTGCATTAAAAAAAAAAACCCTGGATGGAAACTTCAAGATGTAAAAAAGAATGAAAAAAAAAGTGCGAAATGCATCTACTGAATAAATCCCAGCATGCGTATCAAAAAAGAATTATCACTGCCATTTTGCTGACGCCACACAACTTTGTATTCACAAAATGCAATTTTATACAGTGCAATGCCAATGCAGTTTCTGTTGGAACTGGGGCGCGATGGGGCGGCATTAATATACTAATCAACGGAGCGATTTCATTCATCTGAAATGTTTGTCTTTCATCAAAACGGTTCTGGATTATCACGTCCCAGAACTCCCACCTCCAAAAGCAAGGTGACATAACTGCGCATATCAAGTAAGTTGTTAAATACAAAAAAGGCCTTCATCTAACACAGCAACTTTATTCTTTTGATAACTAGCTGGCGCCAGTTTCTCAGGAAGTGAGGATTTTGTTTGATGCATTCCGGTTTTGCGAATAAATTTTACTTGCATCTTTGAATGGAAACTACTCATAACACTAAATCTTTTTGGGTGTTTGGGTGAAGCCATTTATTGTCAAACAACTATGTTTACTCTTTTTAAATCATAATTACACAAAACCTTTCCAAATGACCCCATCGTGTAGTTTATTGTCAGTGTTACATTTTTCAATGTCCCTCCAGGTTTCAGTTTGTTCAGGGTCCATCCACTGTTGGCATTGTTCTCAGAGACAGTTAGTGCTTTATTTTGGAGCGCTGCCTGTTCAGTGGAGCAAACAAAGAGCATCAGTCTGAGAATGTCTAAAGTGTGAGTGCTTCCTCGCTCTATTTTTACACTCCAGCGTTCTCAGGAAAGAGTGACTGTGCTCCAGTGAGTCTGTCTCTTTGGTTCGAGATTCATTGTTTTCTTGTTGGAGGAATGTCAACGCTTTCTCACCTTTTAGTGACATGTTCAGTTTGGGTTTGGGTCAGTTTCTGTCAAGAACAAAAGATAAAAAACGAGGCGTGATTGTGTTGGGGATTTCAGATTCCTGGTGTTATTGTGATACATTGACATTTCTGTTGCGCTAGCACTCTCAAGGTGATGGGTTTGACCAGGAATTTAACAAAAACAATAAATACCGCATTAAATTATTTCAAATTTCATCACGGCCTTCATCTTCTCTACTATCATTGTTGTCATATATCAGTAGCCTTCTTCACATTTATCCTATGATCTTTTTCTTCTTTGTTCTTCAGTAATAAAGTAAGAAAGTGCATTTATTAAGAGATTACAACTCTGCTCATAATATGATACTTATGACGATAATATGGCCACAATATTATATGCATCATGGCATTTAACAAAAATGTCAATAAAAAAAGCTTTGTATTACAACTTTAAATTAACTTTTCAACTACAGGTTTGAATAATTGTTTGTTAATAAATAGTAAATAAAACACTTAGTCAACTTGAAGAAGTTTCAGAAGTGACTAGGCGCACCATTATTCCGAAACAAAATGTTAGAAAGAAGCTCCTAGGACAGTTATCCAAATAACGTCATGATACGAGTTGTGATATTATATATTGTTAAACCCCTAACAATTATTTTTGATGAATGATTAGGGGTTGACATATACAAATGGACCTTTGTAAATATTATGACCTTTGGGGACATAACTTAACTTAAAAAAAAGCACTGATTTGAATTAATTTTCTGTACTAGCTTGAAAGTGTTCTATGTGTATGTCTTCTGATTAGGGCTGGGCGATATATCGATATTAAAAATATATCGATATATTTTTAAACGAGATATGAAATTTGACCATATCGCATATATCGATATAGGCTGCGTAGTTCAAACTGCGCTGTGAGCCTTGCTCCAGCAAACTGCTTTAACCCGGAGCTCTCAGCACTACTTCGCGTGCCCCTGGCCCCGCCCCTCCTCTTTCAGGCACAGAGAGGGGAGGGGCTGGACTCTGGAGCAGACAATCCACCGGCACTCTTCAACAAACATGGAGGAAGCAACAACATCTGCTGAGCATGCGGAGAAATTAGTTGGTAAACAAAAAAGTAGCGGCTCTTTCTGATGAGAAACAAAACCATGTCATATGTAGGGAGTGCCATAAAGAAGTTACAGCCAGGGGTGGAAGCACTACAAATCTTTTTCACCATCTAAAACAGTGGCACAAACTGCAGTATGAAGAGTGTGTGAAACTGCGCGCTGCCGAGGCCCCAGCTGCAAGCCAACCGCAACCCGCAAAAGCTCCAGCCCCGACACAAAGCTCCCTTCAAGCTTCATTTTCCCGCGGTGTACCGTTGTTGTGCCATATTTCGACTCCCCGGCAGATTCCGACTCCCCTCTTGCGTGAACGCGCATTCAATCACGTGATTACACAGACTAAGCCAATGAGAGTTCACATAAAATGTTTACCCGTGAAAAAGTTTTAATTTTTATTTTGCTTATATGCCGCGTAGATGTCAAATTTACTTGTAACACATTGTAAAACTATAAATATTGTTTAAAAAAGTTTAAAAGAATGCAATCGCCTAAGTTGCTTACAGCATTGAATATTTTAATAATTTATGAATGTACAGCATTATACAAAACTTTAGATTTTTATATTTTATTTGCGTATTCAAATATATTTATATTTTATTCCCAAAAACAAGGGAACAGCTGAGTATTGTTTCATCCGGCCAGTTTAAATAAAACTACTTGTGAAATGCCATATTTGGGTTTGACTGTGACTAAACAATTGCTCTCACTTTTTGATAAAAATATCGGGATATATATCGTATATCGATATTCAGCCTAAATATATCGGGATATGACTTTTGGTCCATATCGCCCAGCCCTACTTCTGATCAATCCACTTTGTACCAAACTGCTTGATGTTAACTCCCAATGTAAGTCGCTTTGGATAAAAGCGTCTGCTAATTACATAAATGCAAATGTAAATGTAACACCCATGTTGATAAAGAGTGTAAAAAGTTTACATCAACGTGCTATATTGTTTAAAAATGTTGTATGTTGCAGCAAAAACGGTGATATTTGTCGGATGTATGGGATGTATCAGGGGTCATGACAGTATTGATGGTGACATCAGGAGATTGTTAATGGTTGTAAAGTGTAAACCTCTGTAATCCTCTTTCCATCACTAACAGACAGTGTGGCTTTGGGAATGCCTGCTTCATGACCCACGATCGCTTATTGTCTTACGTGGGATTCCCAGCATGCCCTGTCTGCTCACATGACACTTGCTGTACAAGCTAAGCTGTAAAAGTGATTTGCTGTTCAAGTGACATCAGGCTTTCTCCATTGGAGGAAAGCTGGGAAATGGGTTAGATCAGGCGTTTCTGCCATTTCCTCTTATGATTGAGCTGTGATCATTAACTGGGGAAGTGTTGGCTCTACGGCGAATTGGTCTATAGAATATATAAAAATGTTTATTTTTAATTCACACACATTTAGATGTTAAGGAGAGTGTTTTGTGCAACTATGTATCATTTTATCATTTGTTTTTTCGATTTAAAAACCCAACAGGAAATAGTTTTTTCCGAAAAAGGCAAAAATGAATTATGAGCTTGCACTTCTCATTGTTTCCCCTAGGATCATGGCCTGGGGGGGGGGTGATGTTATGGGTGGTGCGGCAAAACACTCACACAAACACTTAATAGTTTTTATATGTTTCTTTTAATTGCAGTATACCAATATATTATAATGTCTGAACAATTACTGTACAATAACTAAACAACTGTACACTGAACTAAATCTGGACATTTCACAGAGCATCTTGGTATGGATAGTCTGAAACTTCTGGCCCATTTATTGAGATCCGCATGCAGGCTGCAAGATGGTCCCCTTGCAGCCTATTGCGAATGTCTGTTTTGACCTGTAAATACATTAACTGTTAGGCTTTAAAAGTGATAACTGATAGTAACAACAGTAAAAATCAACTTAACATAGTGATAGTTTAAAGCAGGAAATTGTATAACTAACTAGCTAGCTATTAATTAAGCAATTTATTTATCAATTCGTTCATTCATGCTTGTGTGTATTTACTTACTTACCAAGATCAGTCTTGTACAGCCAGGGGGAGTATTTCGCCTCTGATAGCCAAGCTGGGTCAAAACCTGTCGTTCTGTGGTGGCTAGACTTTTGCTGCGTGTCAGGGGCAAGACATGCAGCACTTGGGCTCTTTTCTGTTCTTTGATTCGGAGTAGGAAAGCTACACCGGCTGCTGCTCGCAGCAGAACACGTGCCGTCATCGTCACCACCTTGGGAGCGATTAAAAAACGCGGATATTTTTGCCTGCTGCGACATACTCTCCGACGCGGAGTGGAACTCCGCGGTGCGCGCATCGTAGCGGAACTCCGCGGTGCGCACGCATCGGGGCGGAACTCCGCCGTGCGCGATACGGAGGACAATTGTAAACGCGCAAACGTTGAGACAGAAATTACATGCCATCGTATAAATAACATAATGCTATTTAGTTTAATAAAAGAAAAAAGCAAAGACCTGTTATATATAAATTACTTCTGTCATTATTCGATGAAAATAAAATAAAATTAACTTGACCTTCAAGGGGGGCGGGGGGTGCCTTTGGGGGGGAAACACTGCTTCTTTTTTGTTTGTGAACAATTTGGTAAGGAAGGAATCTTACTTGAAATGTAATTTTTCATTTTCAGCTGATTTTAAAACACAATGTAATGCTCTAGAAGCGCTAACATTATCCAAATTGTAACAAGGTGCATACTAATCTACTTTACAGCAATATTGTCATCTTAAAACCTCACACATTTGACCTATTTAATCTGGTGCTTCAATAGTTAAATAGAAAGTGTTAATTGTTTCCAAATCTGTACAACACTGCTTATTATCTCTGGGGGGATGGAGCATAAGTGTATGTCTAAAAGAAGTTAAGTGGTATAGTGTAGACTTGTAGGCGACCCAGACCCATTGTCTTTTCCCATCCTCTCTAACCTGTCACAATACTGTCTGTTCTAAAATGAAGGCAGGATGAACAAAAGTGTTTCTCCATGGATTTCTTATGGTATCCGGTGGGCGTGGCACCAGGTGTTCAATGCTGATAGCTGAAGTATTTATATGACTTTGTTTTTTATTTAACAGTGTGTTCATGTCATGTTTAGTTCAATTGAAATGGGTCCTAGTGCGATTGCTTCATTATTGAAAAAATATGGTTTAAAAAACCTGAATCTCAGTGCGTACCAAATGAGCAGATCCGAGACCACTAAAAAGATGGTTCTCGGGTCTCCTGAAACCCGGAACAGCTGTCTGTAGATGGCGCAGATGAGCGCTTGTGTTTCACATGTCACCTTTTGCATAATTACAACAATCCTGGCATATAGAGACATTTTGTCTACCGTTTTTTTCCCATCTTTGTCGTATTTGTCAGCAAAAATGTTGACAGCGTCTCCTTTTAGTCCTCAAACATGCAAAGTTCCACCCTCCTCTAACTTAAACTCCTGTGTGTAAAGCAAATGTCCAATCAGAGAGCGCTAATCAAATGACTAACCAAAAATGCAGTTCAGAACAGAGGAGGGTGTACTGAATGGTTCGGTATAAACCGAGTATTGTAGTATTGTGGCATCCTTAGTTCCCACTGAGCTGATCATTTTCCAACAGAACTTTTCTGTGATGCAGGTCTTTGTTTGTTTGCTCGTCAGGAGAGTTGAGAACAAGAAGCTGGTACAGATGGAACACTGTTGGTAAGACCCATGGCACAACAGGACGTGGGAAGGCTTGACGGGGAAGAATTATTGCTCCTTAAGAAATCTTTGCATTTTCCACAGGTCTTCCTTCAAGGTTCATTCAGTAGTAGTTAGTTCAGATCTAGGTTGGATTGACGGCAGATAAAGTAAAAAAGGGACTTGTATAGCATCACGGATGAATGCTAAAGTTGCAAAGTTCCCTGAGCAGTGCGCAGTCCTGAAATATTAAAGTGAATACTGTTGTCCTGTGAATCGCTGCAGTCTCTTGGGATTTCTTAAGAGAGCGAGAGAGAAAGAGAGAGAGAGCATGTGTGGAAGTAAGCTAATGTTTTACGCACGCCATACGTACACACTCAAATGTGAGCGTATCGATCTGTGTGTTTGCCAATGTAGTCCAGCTGAGTATTAGAATTACATAAGAAGAGGAGCCGGAGGAACCGTAGTGAGGGAGAGAGAGAGAGAGGATGCAGACATGAAAACAGTGCTGTGTCGAAAGTGGGCACGCGCTGTGCACTCGTTCAGGACTTGCCGTGGCTCTGTGAGTCTTATTTATAGTCCCCCCTTCTCTCTCTCTCTCTCTCTCTCTCTCTCTCTCTCTCTCTCTCTCTCTCTCTCTCTCTCTCGGGTTGCCTAATCTTCTCCGCCTCAGAGCTTAATTAGATTGGAGCTCGGGTGGCCATGGGGAGAGATGAGCGTGAACTGGCTCCCCTTTGGTTGCTGTGTGCGCCTGCAGAGAGCCCAGAGATGGAGGCGGCGCGGAGGGGCGCGAATCGAGGTGCGGGGGGAGAGCGAGGAGCTTGGGAACAGCTTCATCATCCTCTTCTCACCCAGGCATGCGTCATGCCTGCTCAGACTGATGGTGGGGACGGGAAAGCAGGCGCTCGCCGTGGCTTGATCCTCCAGGGATAAACCCTTCCATCAGCTGCCACCTTAGAGAGAAGATTGTCCCGTTTCTTCCCCCCTCCCCCTTTCCTAGACCCCGCTGTAGGATTGATTTGTACTGAGTCGGTTTGTATAGCAGTAGTGGGTGTGTTTTGTGATTGTCTGCAAAGTTTTGTGGTGTTTCCCAACCGTTTGGGTTTGTGCCGTGGTGTAATTCATTGTGATGTATTGAATGTTTGTTTCGGAGTTTTTGCGTATGGAATAATGAGCCGGTAATGCAGGTGCATGTGCGTGGGTTTGCCTGTGTGTATCTGGAGTTCACTGGCTCCTGACGCATAGCGTAGCTTTTGCTGGCAGCGTCTGCACCGCCTCGGTTGATCCATCTGTCGTGCTGTTTAAACTCTTCCCCTGTCTGCGATTGTGCTTGGGTCATTACCGAGAGAGGCAAGGGTACCAGGTGTTTGGCTCTCTCTGTCCCTCAGGTGTGAGGAGGACCTCGTGTGAGGATACGTTATTGTGGATGTGTTTGTTCACAAAGGCTTTTGCGAGGAAGTTCACCGAGGTTGCTTGGTGACTTTCTGTAATGTATTTTGCATGTATATTAGATTAGGGCTGGACAATTCATCGAAATTCAGACCCTATAATCAAATCAAATAATTTCCTTTTTGTTAAAGCATTACCTCGTGGTGTCACGTGACCCCACTCCATTCCCTTCAGTTATCTTAATATTAAGTAATGCACCCTTCATTCAAAAATCTCTTGAAATATTTGAGCAGATTTACTGTGCTGTTAGTAAATAATCGTTTGTTACTTGTAATCGTAAAAAATCGCCCAATAGATGATAACAATGCAGATTAAGAGCTATCACTATTTCTGTTCACTCTTCATCACAGTCTGAAACTGCCCTAACTGGACTGATTCGAATTGCTATATCTTTTCTGGACTGGTACAACTACAGGAATTCTGGAAAGGAAACTTTCCATTGACTTAACATGGGGTCAAACTGACCACACTTGTGGATGTTAATGTGTGCCTTCATTTCTGCTGTTCATTTATTGATATTCAATAAATAGTCCTAGATAGTGTGTGTTTACTTCAATTATTTAAAAAATCAAGTAATGTACCATTCTTTCTACATTTTCTCACCAGAATATGTGAGCATCTTTGCTTTACGAAACTTGTCAGTCAACTATGAGAGCAAAAATGATAATTTAAATCAAATAATCGATTAATAATCATAAGCGAGCTAAAATTATCAATTAATCTAGATCTTTGGTCCAATCGCCCAGCCCTACATAGTAACAACTTTTTATGACATCACTGACAGCTCCCTAGCAACCAAACTGTTAACCCTAGCAACCAGAATTTCTGAAATCTATTGCATGGTAAATGATAGAGACACAGGGGTTTGTTTATGTTACTCGCAGTGCCATTAGGAGCCTTATATTTTGTCACTGACTCCCCCATAGCAACCTCACAGCTTACCATAGCAACCAAATCAGTAGATCTAAATTTCAGCTTCAGAAAATGCTAGTAACATAGAACTCGGAATATATCACTCACAGTTAGAAGGGAATATTGTAGTGACATCATTGATTTAAATACCTCATTGATTTCTCCCTAGAAAGCAGATTGTTTATCTTAGCAACCTTTAAAAAAAATCTATATCTATATACAAAAATTAATTAATTAGATTGATAGCATACAGTTTATATCTCTCCTAGGCACAAGGGTGCATTTTTAAAAAATAGTTTTATAAAGGGATTTTTGGAATTTTAGCCATCTGTTTTTTAATAAATGTTACTTTTCATATATATATATATATATATATATATATATATATATATATATGTGACATCCTATTACGCCAGCAACTTAATTCACCACTAAATAATGTGATTAATCCTGAAAATATTTAAATTGCAATTCAGTTCACATTACATAATATCCCACACTGTAGGTGGCGCAGTTTTAGTTTTAGTTTTAAAGTGGCTATCTGGGGTTCCATATTACTTTAAAAAACACAAAGAACCTGGGTTTCATGCCAAGGAAAGCAAGAGCTCTTCATCTTCATGTTTTTTTATTGATTCAACACAACAATTCAGTTTTTAAAGCATGTTGTGCATTACATTGTTTACACATGAAGCTGTACAGAAACTGGTTTGATTTATAGATGACCATGCATAATAGGTAATAATAATAATAATAATAAAATTCCCCCAGCACAGTGAGAACATGAGCTATTTTAAAAACTTCATAAAGTGGTGGAGCACTATTGAATGTCAGTTAGGAGTTCCCTGTTAAATGGAGGGGTGTTTTTTGATTGTGCAATTGCTCTGTTGTTCTTGCTCAGGTGTTCTGTTGACAAGCGTGGTGGCCGATTTATTGCTCTAGTGGACGTGTGTGCGTGTGTGTCTTCCACCATTACATCCTTCTTGTCGCATGTCTGAACATGTTGTATATGTGTGGAAAGGCTGTCGGGACATGTCACTGTGACAGGTTGTGGTCTGTCTCCAGACTCTTGGGTCCGCGGATGGCTTCTCTTTGATGGGGCTGTCAATAGAAAACAGCCTCGCAGACACATGTCTCTAGTATGGGAAAAGAAGGGCCCTCCTCACAGGCTGCTCGCTCACCATCCCCTCCCATAGAGTACAGGCTTTGATGGAGAGAGTGAGAGAAGAGAAGCTTGACCTTGTTGTGAGGAGTTTACTAAAAAAGACTTGAGAGAACTGGAGGGTTTTTAGGTTAGTTCTCTGGAGAGTTGGGTGATGGCTTCCTCCAAAGACAGTCAGGAATATTTTCACATCTATCTCTGTGTTACTTACTTCTCATTTTGAAGAGGGAACTAAAACCTGAACCTCTGACGGGCTCAAGGTCCAAGAGGAACAATTGAGAGTTGGTTTAAGTTGTAAAATACTCATGGATATCCTAGTAAACACACTCTGTAAAGTGTATGTCAACGGCGCAGGAAATGAATCCTGTGCCTCATTGATTAGTGTCCCATTGAAAACCACACCACAAGAGAACAAATAGAGTGGAGACAAAGAAACATCCTCCAAAAAGATCACAAAACACAATTTAGTAGACCGCTCAAGTCATAGACTATCAAAAAAATAGACCCATCACCGCCTTCTGAGGTTGGGCCATTTGAGGCAAAATTGACAGGATTTGGCGAGTGACATGACCTCAAGAATTCGCTTATTTCATGCAACCAAGAAAGAGAGTGAGACTCTGGTGGGAAGAAACCCAGAAGTAGTGTATCTAATAACAGTAGTTGTGTACGAAGGTGTAGGAATGTGTTGTATTTAGGGGCGAAGCCTTAAGGTGCGTAATTGCTCAGAGTGTTCTTGTTTTGTGATTTTGGAGCATTTTTGAAGGTCTTATCGTGTTCGAAGTCACGAATTTCGCGCACACATCAGAACTGTAGAAAATGTACATCTGATTGTGGTTTATGAGAAAAATGGCTCTATAGCGCCATCTAAAACGTTTTGCCTTATGGTGCGCAAACAGATTGTTGTAGGCAAATGAAATTCTGCACACGTGTGTGGGGTTCCAAGACTTACAAATACGTAATTTAGATTGAGACACAAAGTCGATTATAAGGTGTCATGATTTGGCAAACTCCTCCAAAATGTTTTATCATAGCTCAGCCAGGTGGTCACAAAATATTTTGAAGTTTAAACTAAGCTTTAAACGCTGAAGATGCTAACAACTAACAAAACTGCATTGAGAGAAGAGAGCGAGAAAGAGGTGGGGGGAGCGGAAAGAGAGTTCAAAAGAGAACCTCAGCAACCTCATTTACAGAGCTATCACATTCGTAGTTGTGATGTAACTTCCTGTTCTATCGCAGAACAATAATTAAAATATTTTTTTCTATTCCACTGGTAACTCATGTGGGTGAATGCACGTTTTGCTCTGCTGGGTAAAATGGATGGACGATTTTCTGAAAGTTTAAGCAACAAATGGGTAGCGTTTACCGATGGCTACATAGATAATAACGTGTGCATTTAGCCATACAAAGTTCTCATGGAGGAGTTTTTTAGGATGGTACAACTAGAAGCTTTTGAATACAAGCCTCTGGAGGGGATGTGTGGTTAACATGTTTGTGGAGGTATTAAAGTGTTGATAATGTGCATGTTCTGTACCGTAGCATCAGCATTTTATACATAACATGAGCTACATTGGGGAGCTAGTGGAGGAAGGAATGACACAAGTTCTTCTGGGTTTCAATCGATTTGCAGAGTTATGAATCATTTGTGGAGATCAGACAGCACAAAAAGGTCCATCTTCCTTCAAACGATACACTGTGTCTTCTATTCTCATCCTTGTCTTTTGAACAGTATCCCTACTAGCAATCCAGAGATAGCTGCTCAGCCCTGGAGGAGAGGGGTTGAGCTGTCTCAGCTTATCAGCATCAGACACTTTATACGCTTTATCTCTGTGGATTCGTTTTATTTGCTGCATAGTACACGGAGAGCCAAACAAATGCACATGTCCAGACTAATTGCATGCTTCCAAATTACTTTGCGAGGGCAGATATCTGTAGGCAGATTCTGCCAATTAGAGCTCACTGAATAAATGACTGACTGCATGTTTGCGAGGAAGAGTGAGGAGTTGCATTTTGTTTTTTTTCGTTTGCTAATTTTCCCTTCACGGATCAAGATCGTATTCATTGTCAACCTGAAAAGAAAATTGAATCCTACACTTTTGGAAGTGATCAGTTGGTGCAAGAACCATACCAACAATTGAGCAAAAGTATCTAAATATTTAACATTGACTGTAATATTATTTATCGACTGTAATATTATTTATTTGAAAAGAAATGTAAAAATGTATTTCACTGATAGCTCCCTATGTCAGCTTTGGTAAATTATGAAGACGTGAGGGTTGGTTTATAGAACTTACATTGACAGGGAATATTATGTCACTGACCTCTCCATAGCAACCACACTGTTTACCTTAGCAACCAATTTGGCAGATCACAAGGGGGTAGGTTAATATTACTCAAACCCTTCAATTGTTCTTTTTTTAAAATACCACTCTAACCAGCCAACATCAAAGTTTGTGTAGAAACATTAGCGATCTTATGTTTATTTTTTCTACAATTCATTTACTACATACGTACTTGTCTTGATATTCGTTTTATGATGTGATGAACAATGCAATGCTTAATTAAGCAAGAACGAGGTGTAGATGTGCAATTTGTTAATTCCAAACGGAAATCTTACTTAATTAAAGAAGACGACTTAAAGAAGCTTAATCCAGACCTTCTGTTAAAGTCACTGTGGTTTAACCCTATGTCGTCATGATTTACATGAGATTGGGTTGTACTCGGACTGCTTTCTGTTTAATTGTCCGTAAAGATGGGCGTATCTTTGTGTTTGAAACAAGAGAGGCTAGGGGTTATTCATGCTGTGTTAAAAGACCTCAGATTGTGTGGATTTATGAGTTAGTTTGGATTTGCTCTTCAACTGTTTTTTTTAATTAGGATAATTAGGTTCATGTGTGTGTTGTGGTGATGACAGGCTCATCCTTCATACCGAATCTCCAGCTGATTGTGGCAGACTCACTTTTGACCTCATCGCATTGGGTTGTACCAAGTAAAGGGGCATCCACTTGTTTTTATCTGGCTCATACCACACAGCTGGAAAGAGGCTGGGTTTTCATTTGTGGCCAAATTTTATTTTATTGTCTCATATCAAGGAATATTCTTGGTTATTTATGGTCTGAATGAAGGTAAAATTAGTGGTGCAAGAGTCATAATAAGCCTCAAAAACATGTAAAAAAATGGTAAATTTTAAAACGCAAAGTCACTTGTGGTCTTTATGTGCAAGTTATTAATTAAAATCCATCTAATAAAAAAACCCTGAATATAATCTTTACTATAATTTAATTAATTATTTTATAATTCAAAGCATTTCTTATTTCAATTTGAACTATCAGAATCTTTATAGTAACCTTTTGGGCCTTTTTGAGCAATTTTAGCAATGCTTGATATAATTTCATAGAACAACCCCAACTTTTTACAATAATTCCACAACACTCCTGAAATCTTAAAACATAAAATTATGTGTATTCATTTTTGTCTTTTTTTGAAGTCTCAAAAATTAACATAATTTTTTTTTTGTTTTATGTTTTATAACAAAGAAATCTAATGTTTTAATACAAATAAAAATTTTGTTCCTTGTGCTTTAGTGCCAGAACTTTGAAAAACTCTGGGCCTGTAAAATGAATCTGAAAGACATTTGCTTGCATTTTCTCACATTTTAATTAGAATGAACTTCCAAATGATGTCAAAAACAAAAATAAAAACCTTCTTGAAACCTTTTTATATCTAAAATCAAAATTATACGACAAAGTCGCAAAAACAAAGTCGCAATACAAAGTCGCGTCATTCCTTCTTAATGTTCCGGTGTGTGTAGAGACTTTCAAGGGTTACATTTATGTGTCAAATTACACTACCTCACCATTTATTTTACTGATGATATAGTTGGAGAATAAACAAACTTGTTTAAAACAGCATTTATTTAAAAATTGCATCTTTTTCCTAGAGTAGGGACATTAGTTTGAGTGGAGTTGTGTACCATGCAATACCATGACTTTCCCTCTATACCATGGCTTTCAGCCAAGGTGAGTGCTGACCCCAACCGGGCGAGCAAACAAAATTAAGACGTACATTTAATGTCGCCTTAGATGTTTTGATGCTTCAACCTTTAAAAGATGGCCTTAGATGTTTTGATGCTTCAATCTTAAAAAGGTTGTGGTTTTCCTTGATTTAAAGATAATGTTTTGTTCATAGAAGGTGACAATATTGTGAATATAAAAAGATATTTGGCTTCATTACTTGCCACAGGTACTGTCTGTTATCAGGATGCAAATAACCAGGAATATTCCTTTACTAACATCTTCATCTTTGTAATTATGGATATAGTACTCTGTGTTTACCAGCTTGTGATTGGCTCCCTCACCCTCACATGTCACGTCATATATCATACTGGCATTAGTGAAGCATAGCTGGTGATTAATGGTGTTTTTCTTTATTTTCCTCTCAGAGCTCAGGAATGGAGGAGACGGTTTGGGAGCAGTACACTGTGACTCTACAGAGGGTAAGTGACAATTCTTCTATCACCATTATTTATGTTATACTTCTGTACATTGTGTATACTTTTAACCATTTTAATGTTGCAAATGGGGATGTAAATCTTGGCGGATTTTACTTGTTTAAGAAAGTAATGTTCAAAATATTAGGAATATAGGTCGTTGATGTAATAATAATTACAAAAAATGTATTTCAATATTTATCCAAACCCCACAAATATCAAGTTGCTGAGGATCTGTTAAACCTTAGAGTTTTGTATTAAAATTGAATAAAATCCCAGTTATTGGCACACCATTGTGTTGCCAAAGTGGTGTATGATGGTCAGTAGAGCATTCACAACACCAATTGAATCCTGACTCCATTTGCAGAAAATGCACCCCCAAATGCTGAAGGAACTTCCACCATGCTTCAATGGAAGGATTTATTACTTGTTATTTGCTGCAAAGTTTTCTGTGGCAGACCAATGCATCTAGGATCCTCAATGTTGTCTGTTTCTTTGTCCATCTTGAAACCCTTGTCTGTGTTAAAACCTTTGGGAGAGACCTTGTTGATGCAGTATAACTACCTGGTGTCAAGACTTGGTTAAGCAATGTAAATATTCATGTACATAAAAAAGAAAACGTTAAATGAGGAGCTGTCCAAACTTATGCTGAGGCCTAGAACTTCTTGTGAACTGGCTCGACTTTAAACACTCATCAGATTGACCTTATTCCTCCTCTATCTCTCTCTTTCCTTTCATTCCTCTCTCCTCCAACTTCAAGCACAACAGGAAGTGCATCTTTTATCTTCCGCTTGACAAGGCTCACATACTCTACACTCACAGACTATCAACTCCGTCTCTCCCTGCGTCAAACTCATCGTAGGAAAACATCTCATGCTTTGACATGCCAGATCCAGCCTTTCAGATAAGAATAGCCTCGTCTTATCTTATCTTATGAACATTAAAGCAAAGATGGAAGCTTAGGAGTATTTGAGAAAACAATATTCTCAGTGTGAGCGTTAGTTTACAGGGTCTGTATCACCACAGAGATAATGCTGTAACTCCCTCCACAAAATAAGCTATACTTTTAAGCTTTTTAGCCAGTTTGTTTTCTTTTTAATGACATTAAAGTGTTCTATGTTTGAGGCAGAGTTGAGAAAACATGCATGGTGACATCTTGGATTTCTTTGTTCGATCTCAGTGAGAAAGTTTCTAGATTGAGTCTATCACGCCTCTCTAAAGTTTGGATTTCGCCCCTCTGCTTGCTTTGCTTTCTTTCAGGTGCATGCAACCAGGAGTGTTCATGGGTTTGGCACTGGAAATAACTTTGCCATAGGTTTCTGCAATAACCAGAGTTTAAAAAAGCTTTAAAGGTGTCATTAAATGGATTTATTTAAAATGGTCCAGGTCAAATTAAATGGATGTTTACCACTCGATGGCTAACATTTGCATGCACACTTTGATGTTGTTTTGTACTTGTTGGCAATGAGTAACATAACCCAGCCCCCATATCTCTGTGGTTTTCTTGAATTAAGATAGAGATAGGTCAAATGGGTTGCTATGGTAAACAGTCTGGTTGCTATGGAAAGGTTAGTGAAAAAAATGTTCCTAATGCCTAAATGAGTAAAATAAGCCAAGCTTCATTTATTTTTGTTGTTCCAAATGTAAGGTCTGGTAATTTCGTTGCTATGTTAAACAGCCTAGTTGCTATGGGAGAGTATGTGATATGATATAATCTTCTCTTTGTCGCTTTACAGTAAGTAAACCAACCTCCATATCTTTATCATTTACCAAAGCTCAGATAGAGTTAAAAAAATGTGGTTGCTAGGGTAAACAGTTTTGTTGCTATGGAGCTGTCAGAGATGTGAGTGTGTGTATATATTGCAATTTCCCATTTATTTTTTTTTATGACTATTAGAGGTCATTTGTTAACCTTTCTAGAACCTTTTGCACAGTGCGTGGTATGTTCTGATTAGCATCCACACATGTAGGCTGAAACAAATGAGGTGCTAAATTTGAGCTACAGTTTTACAAAGTTTGACACCATTGTTATGTCAATTGAAGATTTCCCAGAATTCCTTTAGTGGTACCAGATATACCAAAGATATAGCAATCTGAGTCACCACATTCATCTGCCGGGAAGCATGTGCAAGAAGCAGACTTTGTGGATTTTGGTATTTGAAATAAGGGATTAATGCTGTACTAAGATACATTTTTTTTTTTTAATTTAGTAAATGCTTTCTAGCTTTTGGGGCCCTAAATATTCCGCAATACACATATTCTTAATGATTTATCAATCTTATTGATGCACCAAATTGTTTATTATCATTTTGCTTTAATTTTGGGCAAAATAGTCTAGAGTGAGAAAAATGATTTGATGCTGTCTGGTTTTATCTCCTGCTTTAATTGAGCCTGAATATATTTGAAGCAGATTGTGAGAGTCGCTCATTAAACTCTGTTTATCCAGCTCTCCTCTGAGGCAGCTACAGCAGGCTGTTATTCAGGCACGCAATGAGCTGGAACCATGTCTCCATTAGCTCTGGAGGGCACCGGCTTTCTGTGAAATGGCATACCTGTAGTGGCGACACACAGCCAGAGTTTACGAGAGATTCATCTCAGATATGATTGTGTAACACCGCCGGCTGTTATTAAACACTACCACCTCAGGCGTGACTGAAGAAATGCATTAGCAAGAGTTTTCACACCCAAAACCATTTCTCTGTCTTTCTCTGGCAGGATGCGAAGATGGGCTTTGGAATCGCTGTGTCCGGCGGCCGGGACAATCCGAATGTGGAAAGCGGAGAGACGTCCATCATTGTGTCAGATGTACTGCCCGGAGGACCGGCCGATGGACTGCTCTTGTACGCCTCATTTGTTTTACTAATGAATGTGTGTTTTTCTTGTATTGATAAACCATTATTTTACATCAGGTTTGAACTATGGAGTTCTTACTAGTGTTCTTTAATATGGAAGTCAATATTGAACTTATTGACTTTTCATGTCTTTTAGGTTTTTTTGTGTTTTTTTTTTCTAAATGTTTCAACTGAGCAAGTTACTGTGATTTGCAAGATAATTATCATGCTCATCTCACTTTCTTGGAGGGTATACACAAAATATCGTCTGTAGAATTTTTCCAATTGTTATCTTCACCAAGTTCAATTTACGCTACTTCAAACATTCGGAAATGTGTCTAATGATAAACGTGGTTAAACATACGCTGCTAGTCAAATATTTAAACTCCTTGTGGCGTCATGCAAATTGTATTATTTTACAAGAAACCATGACCATTAAATTATTGTAGGGAATGATTTTGATTCAAAAGAGAACAGATATTTTCAAGATCATAAAAGTACACATAATAATAATAATAATAATAATAATAATAATAATGATAATAAATAAACTACAATTTTAAAACGGTTATCTGCTGTTGCTGTTGGGGTTCTACCACTTCTGTTTGCGTTTATTTCTTTTTGTTGCAGAACCATGACAATAAGAAGAGCTGTGTCTTTTCTTTCCTGTCTATTCTTCTCCTGTTGCACATGATGGAGGTCTCTGTCACCTCTAGTTATTCGTAAATGTGGAAAATCCGTCGTTTTCTTTGTTGTTGTTGTTGTTGTTGTTGTCGTCTTCTGAATGAAAATACTTTTAAACTGCACTTGTACAAGCCGACATCAAAGTTTGAGTACAACATCTCAGTTGAAATACTGGGGGTATTTTTAAGATTTAGGGGGAAATTTCCAAGTGATCTGACTGGAATTTCATGTTATTTTTTTCTATGACTGGCCAATTTAGTTATATGATTAAAAAAAAATATTTAATTGGATCGTAATCGACAAGTTTGGATGTACATTTGTATTTAATGACACAATAGACATCGGATCCGATTCAACGTTGCTTGATTTGTTGAATATTAAATACATGGAAATGGGTAAGTAACTTGGATTAGAAAAATAATGTTTTATTGCTTTGTTTTCTTGTGAACAGTGAGAACGACCGTGTGATACAGGTCAACACCGTCGCCATGAATAATGTGCCTCACTCCTTTGCCGTGCAGTCACTTCGCAAATGTGGAAAAGTGGCCAAAATCGTGAGTATCAACATTACTATAAAATATGCAATGTTAAATTATAAATGAGCCTCCTGGAATTTTGTAAGCTTATAACAAAAATACAAAATAAAAAGATTAGGACTATTCTAAAATGGTATTTTTCAAATATGTTTATTCTTACAACATGATATAATGATTATTAACCCTACGGTAATTAATATATATTTGCTGCAAAATGCTTTATTGCTTTTTTAATAATTGTTCGTTATTAATTGGTCATTTTCATTAGCCTTTCTAGAATTGTTTGTAAACAGCAGACCAAAAAAAAAAGCAAAATTGTACTTTTTTCTGACAATATTTTTATTGTCGCATAAGAGTTTACTGTTAGCTTTTTAGCCAAAGCTTTGAAACTCAGCAGAAGTAATAGAAAAACATGTATGACATGAACGCCTGGCCACTACTTCACAATCTTTGCAAGTCTGGGGCGAAACTAAATGGAGAGACAGCAATGACAGCTAATCGCTTATTAGCATGACCCGCACGAGCCAATCAATGAGCTTTAAGGTGGTCTAAAGAGACATCAACTCGAGCGACGGTTGTCTGCTTTGTCCTAGCAATTGATCTGTCTTCAGTAAATACAGCGAATCAATGGTTTTGAACGGCAAACCTGCACGACACCAAACCTTCCTTTTGAAAAAGTTTGCCCTCTTCTGGTTCCATTTTTGCTTCGGACCCTAGTTGAATGGTTTCATTATAGTGTTAGGCAAGCATCAAGCAATTTGGAGTCACAAGCTTATAATTAATAAAATCATCTTCATACTTGTGCCTATTTTATAACTTGAACGTATGTCTGCTTGACTCTTTTACAGACCGTTAAAAGACCTCGTAAAGTGTCGGTCCTCAAGCGCCCTCCGTCTCCGAGCGCAGACAGCCGTGATTACAATATATCCAGCTACTACCCCGAGGACAGCCGCAGCATTCACAGTGACCCAGACTCGGATTACCCTCGAGGTAATGGAGGCCTGGGATATCCACGTGAACGAGAGCGCGATCGAAGCCTTGAGAAGGGCCGCATAGACTACCTGGAGCCGGACTACCGTAGTCAGGACTATAACTCTCGGAGAGAACGGAGCCGTGGCAGGAGCACAGAGAGATCACCCAGCTCAGACAGTGGGTACCGCAGGGATGGTAGTCGGGGCCGGACTCTTGAGCGCGGATCCAGCCCTGAACCTCGCTATCATAGGCAGCACAGCAGAGGTAGAGGAGGAAGCCCAGCGGGAAGCTTCGGGAGGGAGCAGAGTTATGAGACGCGCAGGTTTGACACCCGTTCTGATGAGCGGATGATCAGGAGTCACAGCAGAGACCGGCTGCAGGATAATTCGCCATCACCCAATCGAGAACGGGAAGGAGGTAGAGATCGGTACAACTATGAGCCCCTGGAGCCACCCATCAATGTGATGCTGGTGAAAAACAGGCCAAATGAGGGTGAGTGTTACTTGCTTTGCATGACTAGCGTTTTTAATATGATGAGTGCTAAATTCCTTGATGTAAATATTGTTTGGTGCACGGACACGTTACCAGAGACTGGGGCTATTCATTTCAATTCACCCCTTTGTCTTCATCCACACAGAAATGGGACACCCTTTCACGTTATGTGAGCGCGCCAAATGGTGTGGCAGGGGCTAGAAATGGACTAAACCTTAAATGCTGAAAATGTTGATGTAAATGTCTGAAATTTATTTGTTTGGTTAAGGGTAAATCTGCTGAAAAAAAAATTGTCGAGTTTGAAATTAACATTTTTTTAGGTTCCAGTAAAATAACTCAATTCTGGATCATTTTTTTCCGGCAAAGGCAGTAATGAATTTGACCATTATCCTTGATATTTCACTCAAATAAACATGGGAAATGTAATGTTTAAATGAAAAGAGAACAGAAATAATGCTATGTTTTGATTGTTTAGTGTAGAATATCCACATTTGTGTCAAAGTGAGTAGAGTTGTGGCACATTCCGTGTTGTCAGCTGGTTTTTTGATAGTCGGCAGGGGATTTTGTTTGGAAAAAGGAAACCAGATGTGGTACAAAAGCAGTGATAAACACTGTATTTTGTACATTGCAGATTATCGGTAACATCATATAAAAAAGTTATAATATTATCTCGATGTATCTCAAACAATTCTGAGTCAATAAAACTATGACATTACTTTTTTATTTTGCAGAATTTATATATATATATATATATATATATATATATAT
>SRMA01026554.1:0-58354 GCA_007224835.1 Danionella cerebrum | reverse complement strand
AAGTAAGAAGTTATTATTTCAAACACTCTCATGTGTGCATCACTTAAGGATGAGTTTCTGTTCATTTACATAAATTAACAGCCCCAGGTGATGCAGCTCAGGTACTTTTCCTGGGTTACTATCAGTAAGAGACAGATATCGTGTCACAAAAAAAAAACTCACTGGCCACTTTATTAGGTACACCTTACTAATATCATGTTTGACCCTTCAGAACTGCCTTAATCCGTCATGACATACATTCAACAAGGTGCAGAAACGTTCCTCTGAGAGTTTGGTCCATATTGACATGATCGCATCATGCAGTAGCTACATCCCAAAAGAGCTCTACTGGATGGAGATCTAGTGACTGTGGAGGTCACTTATTGTCGTATTCATGAAACCTGTCTGAGATGATTCCCACATCATGACATGGCTGGAAGTAGCCATCAGAAGAAAGGTACACTGGGGTCATCAAGGCAGGGTCATGGTCAGAACCAGCACTCAGGGAGGTTGTGACATTGACACTACATCCCCATCACCAGCCTGAGCAGTTGATTCAAGTCAGGATAGAACCATGCTTTCTTGTTGACTACAAATGACTGAATGTTTCTGTGGTTGACCATTCTCCTCTGACTTCAGGCACCAACAAGGTGTCCAAACAACCACCGTCCACTTGATATTATAATCCCAGTAGATCCCAATAGTTTCTGAAATTCTCAGTCCAGCCAGTCTGGCACCAACCATCCCATGTTCAAAGTCTCTTACATCACCTTCCTTCCCAAGGAACATCACCAAGATGGTCTTGACCATGCCTAAATGCATTGAGATGCAACCCTGTGATTGGTTGGTTACAAATTGGCTTTAACAAGCAGTTGGGCAGGTGTACCTAATAAAGTGGCCGCTGAGTGTATAATGAACATTGTACCAGATTTACAGCGAATGACTATGGTTTCTCAAAATAAATGACCCGATTAACTGATGACATGATATTGTCTCACAGGTTTCTGGTAACGAGATAGAGGGGGAGGAGATGTGGCTCCTGCCATTCATCTTTGACCCCTTACCTCTTGGAGACTCTGTACTGGGCGGTGGTGAGTTTGCCAGTTTGAGGGTCATGCACGGTGGCACGCTTCAGCTATAGAGCCGGCACAGTGAGCGGGAGAGGAAGTAGAAAAAGAAAGTGAAAGTATCCATCAGTTTTCTCTTGTAGTAATTAAAGGTATATAATATAAAGGTATATAAAGTTCAATATTGGCCAAATATCAGTTTCTTGTGGCCTTCAGTTTAACTGATAATGGACTATTGGGTACTGATTGTATGGCTTTGTAACATACAAAATGGCTGCTTGTTAGCCAATGTGATCTTTGCTTTTGGGTTTTTTTGTGTAAAGCATAAAATAAAACAGCATTATGAAAAATTCTACTACAATAATTGGAAAAACTTGGATATATCCAATCCAATCCAATCCAATCCATCTTTATTTATATAGCACTTTTTAAAAACAACAGGGTCAGCCAAAGTGCTGTACACAGCCTATGAGGTGTAAGGCTAATAAAAATAGTGATGTAACATAAAATAAATAAAAGTTTGATAAAGCATAGAAATATAAAACCACACAATAAAAAACACCAGTCAGTAGTAAGAACAATAAAACAAGTAAAAGTCAACAACTCAGACAGAGTTAAAAGCCAGAGTAAAAAGATGTGTTTTTAAGGAAGACTTAAAAACCATAAAAGAATCAATCTGTCTAAGGTGCAAAGGTAGTTTGTTCCATAGTTTTGGACCTGCAACAGAGAAGGAGCGGTCCCCCCTGAGCTTTCTCTGTGTTCTTGGGACAACCAGGAGAGACTGGTCAGCTGACCTTAGAGAGCGGGCCGGGCAGTGGGGCTGGAGCATGTCAGACATGTATTGAGGGGCGAGACCATGAAGAGATTTAAAAACAAATAAGAGAATTTTAAAATCAATGCGAAAGCGAATCGGGAGCCAGTGCAATGACTTTAAAATCGGAGTAATGTGCTCTCGTTTCTTAGTCCCAGTTAAAAGCCGTGCAGCAGCATTTTGTACCAGTTGTAGTCGTGTGAGTGAAGCCTGGCTGAGCCCATAATAAAGTGCATTGCAGTAATCTAAGCGATTCGTAATAAAAGCATGAATTAAAATCTCAAAATGATGCAGAGAAAGGAACTGTTTGGTTTTGGCCAGTTGCCTCAATTGAAAAAAGCTAGCTTTGACAGCTGCACTGACCTGAGCATCAAGTTTCAGATTGGAGTCCAATTTTACACCAAGATTTGTCACTGTGGACCTTTGATATTGTGTCAGGGCACCCAGATCTACATCAGGAGCGGAGGCATCTCTGGGTCCAAACAGTATGACCTCTGTCTTAGAGTCATTAAAATGTAGCAGATTTGCTGACAGCCAGGATTTAATTTCCTCAACACAGGCTAAGAGTTGTTGAACAGAATGAGGTTGGTTTTGCTTTAAGGGCATGTAGATTTGTGTATCATCCGCATAAAAATGGAAAGAGATACCATGTTTACGGAGGATGGAACCGAGAGGAAGGAGGTATAGGGAGAAGAGGAGTGGGGCCAGAATAGAGCCTTGGGCCACTCCACAGGTGAGAGGGGCAGCAGAGGATTCGGTAGACCCCACCAGGACATTAAAACTTCTCCCTGTCAGGTATGACCTAAACCATTGTAACACACTGCCCTGGATTCCCACACAGTCTCTCAATCGAGACAGGAGGATGTCATAGTCCACTGTGTCGAAAGCCGCAGTGAGGTCGAGCAGGACCAGGATGACACGGTGGCCAGAGTCTGTGGCTAAGAGAATATCATTAAAAACCTTCAATAGTGCAGTTTCTGTGCTGTGTTGAGTTTTAAAACCTGACTGAAACACCTCAAAGATTTTCTGTTCGTCTAAAAACACATTCAACTGACTAAAAACAACTTTTTCTAAAATCTTTGAGATAAAAGGGAGTTTTGAAATTGGCCTAAAATTTGAGAGGACACACATGTCAAGACCAGGCTTCTTGATTAAAGGCTGCACCACAGCATGCTTAAAAACATCAGGGACCATACCATTTATTAAGCTGCTGTTTATAATATTGAGCACATCTGGAGCTATTGTTGGAAAAACCTCTTTAAAGAGACGGGTGGAAGGAGATCCTTAGGGGACCCAGAGGGCTTCATATGATCAACAATGCTCATTAACAGAGGCAGATCAACAGGCTCAAATTGGTCTAATACAGCATGGGGGGTGATCAGGTTTGTTGGGTTAGATAGAGGGGGTTGTATGAGGGCTCTGGTGCTCTCAACCTTGCTAATAAAAAAGTGCAAAAAAGACTCACATAATTCATCTGAAGCTTCCAAGCTGGCTGTTTTAGGGGCATTGATAACATTGTTGATGGTTTTAAACAGAACGCGGGGATTGTTACAGTTGGAAGCAATAATGTCAGAGAAATACTTATTTCTTTCAGTTTTTACAGTTTTCTGATAATTGCGCCAGCTATCTTTCAAAATTTGGAAAGACACCTGTAGCATGTCCTTTTTCCACTTTCTCTCCGCTTTTCTACATTCACGCCTGGCTGCGCGTGTGACGTCATTCAGCCAGGGCTCAGCACTAGGTTTTGCGTGTCTAGTTTTCACCGGCGCCACAGAGTCTAAAATAGACAGGCATTTAGAATTAAAACAAGAAAAGAGTGCGTCAACGTCTGCGGTACAAGGATCAGCAGCGGAAGTTTGGCAGAATAAAGCGGAGAACTGAGAAGCAGGGGAGGACGTAACGACACGGTGCCGCTGAGCAGGAGCGCACGGCTTTTTGACAACAGGGCATGGAAGCAGAAAGTCAAAGACCACCGGCATATGATCTGAAAACGATGCATCAAACACCTCTAAGTTTGCAACAGGAAAACCATGAGTCATAACTAAGTCCAAAGTGTGTCCATGCTCTTGAGTGGGACCAACAACACGTTGTACAAGATTAAAAGAGTCAATGATATTTAAAAAGTCTTTGCTCAGTGGTTTATCGGGACAGCAGACATGAATATTAAAATCACCAAGAATTAAAACACGGTCATAATTTGGCATAAATTCAGCCAAGAAATCAGAAAAGTCTCCCAAGAAGTCTTTGCTGTATTTTGGTGGTCTGTAGATAATAGCGCATAGCACTGGGAGAGACGGGCCAAGTTCAAACACATCAACTTCAAAGCTGGAGTAAGACGATGTGAGTTGTTTACAGATGAATTTATTTTTGTAAACAGTCGCTATGCCGCCCCCGCGGCCAGTTGTCCGAGGGATGCTGAAGAATACGCAGTCGGGAGGTAAAAGTTCGCAGAGAGCGCTCGACTCACCGACAGACATCCAGGTCTCTGTGATGCAAAGGAAGTCCAACTCATGTGTAGTAAAAAAATCCTTTAAAATGAAAGTCTTGTTGGCTAGTGATCTAGCATTGACGAGTGCCACCTTGACAGCGGCAGGCTCCGGTGCTTCTGCCGCCGGGGTATTAGGAGGAAGAGGCCGCAAGTTGTGGATGTTCGCCCCGCGTCGGACTAGGCGACAAGGAACACGGCGATTCATTGGCCCTCCGTCCAAGCCGACCACTGGGAAAAGGCTAGATTTGATCGAGTCCCGGGAGCGCCAGGGCACAGAACGGCGATCTGACGGTGGGATCATCACGAAATTCTCCGCACGAGAGAGTGACAAGCTGGCCTTAAGCTTCACCATCCTTCCGCTGCGTTTTCCACGGCGTCCGCATCTTCTACGTACAGGTAGAGCCGGCGTGCGGCACAGGTAAGCTGGTATACCAGAGAGTAGTGGAGGATCGGTTTTCTGACCATCCTGATGAAACTCAGCAAAATTTTCAACAAATGATCGCAGATTTAGGAGCGTTTGTCGATCATAGACGTACAGTGAGTCAACACTTAGGGTGACAAAAGATAAAAACAGCATAAAAGCAATCAAAGCTCGGAGAGACAGACAGCCGGCCATACACACTGGCGCCATCTTGCCCAGAATTTCACTTCCGACTTGAAGTAGCCCGAGCTCCATTAGCCGCGGCAGAGAGCGCGGGGGCACAACACCCCTGCCCTCATCTGACCATCTCCCAGGGTCAGCCCCTGGTGATTCCGCCCTTAAGTCCGCCTTCGGGCGGCCCCGCCATGGGGACCATCGGCACGTCCCGACCACACTCCCTGTCAGCTCACCTGGGAGCCTGGTGGAAGCTTCTAGAACGGAATCTAGAACTGCTCTTGATCGCCCCCTTTTTGGCCGAACAGAGCTTGGTTCCCGGACCTTTCTGCGCTCGTGACAGCCCCCCCCCTGGCCGATCCCTCTGAGTCCAGACCTCCTTACTCAGGGGGGGGGATACAGGCACCCGCGGCCAGACCTCTGGGCCCTACACATATGGCATATCTGTCCGCGGTGGACCCCGAGCCTCTACCACCCTCCGTGGTGAGAACTTTGGACCACGCGTTAACACCCTCTACTCGAGCATGCTACGCTGGTAAATGGGGTCGGTTCGTCGATTGGTGCTCTTCCCGCCAGGAAGACCCCAGGTCGTGCCCCATCAGAGTCGTGTTGACCTTTCTCCAGGAGAGGTTCCATCGGGGGCTGTCCCCTTAGTCCCTCAAGGTCTATGCCGCCGCTATTTCTGCCTTCCACCTTCGGGTCGAAGGGAAATCAGTGGGCAGCCACGAACTGACGGTGAGATTTCTCAAGGGAGCTAGGCGTCTCAGGCCGCCTAGACCCCCCTCTGTTCCCTCTTGGGACCTCTCCGTCGCCCTGTCTGGGCTGCGGAAGTCTCCTTTTGAGCCTTTGCACTCTGCGGAGCTGCGCGTCCTCTCACTGAAGACCGCACTCCTGCTCGCTTTGGCCTCAATTAAGAGGGTGGGAGATCTCCAGGCACTGTCCGCCGACGAATCCTGCCTGGAATTCGGCCCTGGCGACACTCTGGTTACCATCAGACCCAGGCCCGGATTCATCCCCAAGGTCCCATCCGTCCCCTTCGGGGACCAGGTGGTGACCCTGCAAGCTCTGCCCCGGGAGGAGGCAGAACCAGCCCAGGGTTCGTTATGTCCTGTGCGAGCTCTCCAGACCTACTTGGACAGAACCTGGGAGCTTCGTGCTCCCAGCAGCTCTTCGTATGTTTCGGAGGCCTGCGTAAGGGTTCCGCGGTCTCCAAGCAACGGCTTGCCCACTGGCTGTGGAGGCTATCCGCCTTGCTTATGAGGCGTGTGAGGTTCCCTGCCCTCTCCATCTGAGGGCCCACTCCACTCGCAGCATCGCCGCCTCGTGGGCGTTGGCTAGAGGGGCATCACTCACCGACATATGTAGAGCAGCGGGCTGGTCTACACCTAACACTTTGGTCAGGTTTTACAACCTTGACGTAGGCTCTGTTCCCTCTGCGGTCCTGAGTGGTGGCAGTCACCCTTAGGGGACGGAGCAGGTGTAAGCTTGCAGTACTCTCCTCGTCATCAGGAGAAGAACACCTTTCTAAGAGCTCCCCCTTCGGGCGGCTCTCCCATCCTCCCCCCTTCGGCATCTGACTGAGCGGAGCAGTCAGCGCTGCCAGGTTCCGTGTGGTGGCTTTGCTTCGACCTGGCCCCCGCAGAACTAGGGTACAGATCTGGGAGTCCCTCTCTTGGCGCTCCCTTTCTAAGTTCTCTATACAGCTCCCCCTTCAGGTGGCTAGTATGAACCCGTCCCGTTACACCCCTTGCTTAGCGAGTAACGATGACTTTCCGTCTCTGCCTCTTCTCTCTTGCAGAACGATGACCCACAGTGATTCACTCCCATTCAGTCGGTCTAATCCCGACTAACGTCTCCGTTCCCTATTCAGGGAACGTGGGGTTACGCAAGTAACCTAGACGTTTCTTGACAATGGAGTAGTGTAAGAGAAAGTTCCTAAAATGCTAGACTATACTCAATAGGAGTGTTTTTAAAAAGGGTTTATAATCATTAAAAGCCACCCAGATTGTCACTTGTACTCACTCGCCATTTGCTTTTTGCAAAGTTCTTGCGCATTTGTCGACTGACAGACTCGTGGATGTTCTTGCAGAGTGCAGTGTCTCCAGCAATCCTTAAAAGCAAAAAACAAGTGAGGAAAAATGTTCGCAACCAACACAGACAACATCTTCCTGTATCCAGAAGCGCTTGGTTTCACTCTATAGCATCTAAATCCCTTCAGGTTTCCATTCTTGCTTTGTCAAACGTGTGGGTTTTAAAAAAAGAAGGTGCCAGTAGAGGATGTGCTAATTGTCGATTAGCGCCTTGGAATACACAATGTGAGGTTAAGGGCAGTGTTTTAATTGGCTGCCCGTTATTCTGTAGCTTTTCCCTAACCCTAGAGAGACAACGTGGTGCAGAGTAAAATAGAGAGTGTTACAGACTGATGCTCTGAATATATTTACAACCATCAACTGATGCAGATATTGTCTCATAATAATAACACTGTGCTATAAAATCATAGACTTCAACATTTTATTCTTTATACTAAATATAAATAAGAGGGACACAGATGGATTCATGTACGTAAATACTCTTCATAAAAGGCCTTCAGCCTTCTTTACTTCTGCAGATTGTATAAAGGTGTTTGTCTTTTAGCATTAAAACATATTAAAATGCACACATCTTCCTGGAAGGAGTTTGCATATTCTCCCTGTGCTTGCGTGGGTTTCCTCCAGGTGCTCCAGTTTCCCCCACAATCCCAAAAACATAGGGTTAGGTTAATTGAATAATCTAAATTCCACTTAGTGTGTGAATGAGTTTTGCCCTGCTAGGGACTGGTGACCTGTCCAGGGTGTACCTCCACCTCTCGCCAAATGTGCACTAGAGATCCCCTGTGACCCCAAAAGGGAATAAGCGGGTTGGAGAATGAAGATGACATGATAAAATTTATATAAATAAAAAGTTGTATTATTTTTCACTTACCAGGGATGCCGAAGAGCCTGATCACATGTGTATCTCTTTGATGGGTCCTTCTCCATTAAACAACTGATGAAGTCCTTTGCTGCAAATATAATGTAAACATGAAAAAGTAGTAAATGATCAGGCTCAAGTATTAACAAATTTTTGCAATTAATCACAATTAAAACACTGAAACTTTTTGAAACACAGATTTTCTCATGTAAACAACATACCTGCAATAAACCATCAATATCCTCCAAATTACTTGTCGAAAGCCATTTTTATTACAGTTTATTAATCACAGTTTTTTTTTATCAGAAACACAAGTATATACACACAAAAGGAAACATAAAAGACCCTCGAATGGAAAACCTGAATAACATAAGACTTCTCCAAAGGAGGAGGAATAAACTCTGATCGCATGACCAAGGCAGAAATTAATACACAGGGGAAACTATGAAGCGGGAGTATATGCTAAAAAAAAAGCATTATTATAACAGACTGTAACAAAAATCATTACTTGGTCTTATCCATACTTCTTTGCACGTTTAACAGACAGAAATAATTTTTTACATGTTAAATATTTTGAATATATTGCATGCGTTATTGCGCATTTTGTATCTATGCTTAAAATAAAGACTGCCATCACTGTTTCAATAGAAAACTTAATAAATCCCTTAAGAACCAGGTGCATTAAACCTGTTTATGTCACTGAAGGCTTTACATTTATTAGTGGAAAATCTGACAATATTTTAAATGCTATCAGACTTTCAGTAAATATCACAACTCTGAAAATGAGACACACCATTATCCTCACACATGTAAAAATGAAACTTAAAATGGCATTAAAACATTTTAAAGTCAATTTACCTGAATCAGAAATATCATCCCAGTATGGTGCATCAAACTCATAGTCTGCCTTCAGGATCTGCTCGAAGAGTTTAGAGTCATTCTCATCATAAAATGGAGGGTAACCACACAACCTGTAAGAAAATACATTTTAATTGTGTTATTACAATTAAAAAAAAAATCATTTATTACTGGACACATTTGGAGAACACAGTGAAATTGAAATCTACAGCAGAAACAATTCTAAATTTCTCGAAGATTATTTTTGCGTTTCTTATGTTTGATATCCCCCTATGTGTGGGGATATTCCAGATAAAAGGAAGGTGGAGTTTTGTCAGAGCAATTCTGGGTATATTTCTGAGTTCAAATAGAACGGCTACAGAATGAGTACGTTCCTTAGGAAGAAACAGAAGTAGCTCATCAGTTCAAGCTGGGATCTGAGCAGGAACTGCAGCACTCACAGACAAGTGAAGGAGAAGACAACAGAGAATGGATGAGTAGTGAAGTGAGAAGATGATACAATGGGTTCAGCAAGGAAACCAGAGAAAAAACAGGTAAACAGTCACTCTGGAGAGTCAGCAGGGGTAAACGGTAAAGCTGTCAATCTTTAATTGCCTTAATGACCTTGATAAAATATCTAAAACCTGGTGAACATCTGATCTCTGTGATTGCAACAAAGGCTATGTAAGTTTTTTTAAACGATTTAACCCTTAGGAGCCAATCACAGCGGTTTTAAATTAATTAATTTTAAATTAACTGTGCCACTCAGTAAATCCTCTTTTTTGTCCACATTTTTGTAGATTTCCTGATTCCCCATTTGACACGGTGACTGTTATACCACAAACGCCATCTTCAGGCAGGGAACGTCATTGCATCAATATTTCCTCGACGCAGACTTAGTAATGGTTACGAATTTGGTCTAGAGGCTTTTGCAAAGGTTTAATTTTGAAATGTTTTTGTTTGCATTGTGTCACATTTACAATTGTGTCAAATATTGCATTTTTCATCTGTTAAAATGCCTGGATTCAAAATAAAGTTCTCAATACTTTTCTATTGTAGAAAAATCTGTGGTTTTAAACTAATTTTCTCTGTGGTTGTCACGCTAGAAGAGTACTGTATACTTGTTCCTTTCTCTACAGCCAAAACCTCCAATTTATCAACTCAAAGGAATTTTCTTTGTCCAACTTGAACAACTTGAACTAGAAACAACTTGGCATTTACATTATTTGCTTTCTATGACAAATGACCTAATTGGGCTTGAAAAACTTCTAGTTTACTATAAAATTGCATTTCTTCTTTCCTAAAAAACTAAACTTGAGATAACTCTGGCTTTCTTCATTTCACCTTTACCTGAACAACCTCTTTAGACTCAAGTGTATTCCACATGAGCACCCCGTGGTGTAACCATAAACATTATGCTTGGTAATCAGCATAAATAAGCTTCTAGAATCCATCTGATTCTATAAAGATGGCTGATTAAACCTGCGAATCGTAAAATCACGTCTCATCTTTATCTAGTGGAAGTTTTCTCCCATTAAAATACCTTTGCTCATGGGGAACGGGGACTGTAGGGGGAAAGGGGCTGGCAATTTTCTGCCTGATTTCAATGCCATTAGCTTTGTGTTTTTCTCTCTCTTCGTTGACTTTGCTAATGAGATGCTAAGAAAATTAGCCATGCTTTGGGTTGGTTGTCAGTGTAATAATCACAGCTGAGAGGAGGCCATCCATCCATGAGATCCAGCCGACCAGTGGTTCAGTCACCCAAAACACACCAGTTTCTTGTTTTCACTTGTTATATAACTTTAATTAGTATGACTGAAAGGGTTATCTCACTAAAACCAAACTATGGAGAGTTTTTTTTTCTCATTAATATATGGTTAGTGTAATGATATTAGTCAAATCTTTATATATCTTAAATAAATCTTTAGGGTGGCTGCCATGTGGGCTGTTTGTTGGGATTCAAAACCCTTAACCCTGATGTTCATGATGAATAGAAACAGATTAAGACAGGAGAGAGTGATGCAACACTTGTTTTTTTATGTTAGTGACTCAGTGAAATGCTAAACTGAGTAAAAGCGCAGATGGCCAGTGCTCATGTGGACACACATTTGAACAGCTTTTATGACACATTCACTGCCTCCTTATGAACGTTTCTAAACAAAACAAAACCTGCAACAGCTGGTGATTTAGTACATTTCCATTTAGCTTTAGAGGCTTTTGAATATTCAAAATGTACTACCTGTGAGTTTCTTTGAAATTTAAAATCAAACCAAATTAGTATTAGTAATTAGTACCTCATTTGGTGTTGCGTAAAGCATTTTTTTCCTTTTTCTGCAAATATTCAACCATAAAACTATAGATATTGTGACCATCACTATGTGAAACTGTATAAAAAATACAACTTTTTTTGCTGCAAAAGTCTCAAAATTTTGAATGAACAGTTGTTATGTTTTATAATAGAAATCCAAGTAAGACAAAATAAAAAATACGTAAATCCCCGTATTCAAAAACCAAGCAAACCTCTCTTAATCCTTATACATTTTTCAGCCATTGTGCTTTTTTGTGCCAGAAAACACAAGCCATATTACAGGTCTTGTTCTTCCAATGGTTATTCCTTTTTTGTCCACTAGATGACACTGATGGAACAGATTTAGGGTCTGCAAAAATCATTTTCTAAACTGCTTATTCCATTTTTGGGGTCACAGGTGCCTATCTTGAGCACACATTGGCCGAGAGGCGGGGGTACACCCTGGACAGGTTGCCAGTCCATTGCAGAGCAACATTCACTCACACATTCACACCTAAGGGGGAATTTAGATTATTCAATTAACTTAACCGCACGTTTTTTGGGATTGTGGTGGAAACAGGAGTACCCGGAGGAAACCCACATAAGCATGAGGAGAACATGCAAACTCCTGCAGTGCTACCCACTGAGAACAGTGCTACCCATTGCGCCACTGTGTCACCCCTGGTCTGCAAAATGAAAATGAAACCATTGCACATTTTAATTTGATTTATATTCAAAATCAAATCAAGCAATAGTTGGGTTGTGTCATTTGATTCAAAACAGCCAGTGTGATTGGCACACGCAACAGTGCTACAGAGACTTCTAAGGGTTCATATACGGAGAGAAAGTCTACCCCTATTCACCCAGAGTGATTTATAACAAAACTATATACATTTTTTTCAGCTGTCAATTTTGGCACTTCTGGAGTCTATGTCTCCTTTTGACATCAGCCTCAAGAGATCACTCAACAAATTACTGTCAAAGAAGCTTCAAGAGAAACAGTGGGAGGTAGAAACTTGGGAAGATCTTGTGAAAAACTCACAGTATGTAAGCGATGACTCCGATTGACCAGCAGTCCACTGCTTTGCTATATGGCTTTTGAGCTAGAACTTCTGGAGCTGTGAACAGAGACACAATTCAAATCAGTCACTTGATGTGTAGCAGAAAGTATCCTGTATTCCATTTATCTTCTTCTTTTCCTTTCGGCTTTTCTCAGTTTAGCGGTCGCCACAGTGAATCATCTGTTTCCACCTAACTCTGTCTCCATCTAACTTCATGTCCTCTTTCAGCACATCCATATATCTCGTCTTTGGCCTTCCTCTTGACCTCTTTTTTGCATATAATAACTTATTGCGTCTTGGAACATGTAAACGAAATGCAATAGGTGCAGTCATGTCATCATGGAGGCGAGAGACTGATCTTTGGTAACACAGCCGGTCAAGACATTTCTGGGACGTGATGATCCCGAACCACTTTGATGACAGACTTTGTTTAAGGAATTTTAGAATGACCAAAATTACATTTCTGATGTTGTGCAATGAAATCGGTCCATTGGTTAGTCCATTAATGCTGCCCCATTGTGCCCCAGTTCTGACAGTTTGTTTTCAATCAAATTTAAATTGATTTCAAGCCTTCCTAGTATTACTAGGTAACATTTTTATTGTGCATTGTTGCTAATGTGTTTTAAATGGTTTGTTGTAAAACATTTTCAAACTGTGGTTCTTAATCATGGTGCTATAAACGAGAAAGTTTGCGGAAGCTCACATTCTTAGAAATGATAGAAGGACACTCATTTTAAAATCAACACCAACAACACTCAAGCTCACACACCTTCAGACGTTACATGCTCATAATCCTGTTATTCTCCACAGGAAGTTAAAGCTCACAAGGGCAACAAAATGTATTCCATTATACTCAGTTTTCTGCCTCAAGATATTTTCTTCCTCCCCTCAGGAAGCAAGGCTTCACTCTAGGCACAAAAGATTTGCTTCTGTGGTTCTTAAGGCTTCAAATTATCCTAGTCTCCTATTGTGTGCCTGTGGGACCAGTGGGTTACTTATGAAAGCTGCTTTCCAAAAAGCTATTGCTTCAAAACAGACACATTTACATTAGAAATAGAAACACTTTGACCTTCAATTGCGAAAACACTCAGTTGATGAGAAACTCCCCTTTGAACTAAGGTTTGCAGGGCTAAAACTAAAAGCCATGCATAATTCATAAAGTACATTTAGTAAAACGAATCTGCTCACCTATCTCATTTAAAAAAAAAACATTTCTGAACCAAAGAGTGAGATTCTCAGCTGGGTAACAAGTACATTCCCCTTTTGAGATGTTATATTTAAAGCTGATCTGCTACAATTCAAAACGTGTTCATATGGGGGATTGACAAATAACACAAATCTGATTGTCTGTGTCACATACACATAAAAAAAGTTCCTTTGACAAGATATTGTAAAATGCTACCAAATGTCTTGTGTGTATATTAAGATTTTTTTTTATCTTTCACACATGTTTGTGTAATCCTAAATTCCTTTTTTTAGGAGCTGAAAACAGCTCAATGTTCCAATGTTGAACCAATGTCGGTTCAATCACCAACCTAGAAATCGATTAAAAATGTCAACGAAACACCATTAAAAAGTATAATCATATTCATGATTTCATACCCGTATACTATTTGCATTTAATAGGTCCAAACTTTGTTCATATATTTTATCTAACACAAACAGCTCGAGAGCTTGTTGGTATACACAGGCACTGAACTGCGTGAAGCACGTCGTTATTTCTACACGTTTATGGTGGATTTTCATTTGTGGGTGGAATGCAGTAAACGGTGGATTTTGCAGAGTAAAATATGAGGTAATTCAAAGACGTTTTTATGATACACATTGAATTTAGAAAGGTACTAACAGTGCAGTACTGGTACAGAGGGCTCGAATGTCTATTATAATTGCTTTAAAAATGGCATTATATGCCCCCCCCCCCCCCTAAATAAACTAAAATTATTGCAAACTTGTTATAATACTTATTTAAATGAGAGAAACTATTTTCACATGATGCAAGTTTGGCATGGTTGGAAAATAAATAAAAGTAGCTTATTTATACATACAGTGAACCCTCGTTTATCGCGGTAGATAGGTTCCAGAACTGGCTGCGATAGCTGTAAATCCACGAAGTAGGGACACCACATTTACAGTACTTGTTTAACAGGTATTCAGTATTCTGATTTTTAAAACCCTTTCTTTACATAGTGCTGTTAACAAACCACCCTTTACAGTAATGTACAGATATCTACAATACGTACATACAGTACAGGGCACAAATGATAAGCAATCATAAATTGCAACTATTTTGGAAATTTCCGGAAAATCAGCTATGTATATTCTCTTATAATATACATACATAATGGAAAAAAATACGCAAAGTTGTGAATCCGCGATAGTCGAACCGCGAAGTAGCGAGGGTTCACTGTATTAGTTTTCATGTTATAAAAAACATTGGTGCCGGACTATTGCTGTGATAATGAAAACATTTTTGTGAAGAAAGCTAATTAGAAAATGAACCACAGTCTTGAAACAAGTAAACAAGTAGAGTGTGCACAAACTAAACCAGCTTCACTTCCTGAAATCCAGACTTAATCCAAATCAACATGGACCAAAATCTTGAAGCTATGATCTCATTTCTTCATCAAATAGATCAATGACTAAATAGATGCGCATGCGTTTCTCACAGAGGAGAGATTATAGCAGGATGGAAAATGTTACTTTTATGTTTGATTTGAGAGCTTCTTAGCATTTAAAGACCAAAGCATCATAGGGCAAGACATATGACCGAGCTCCCCGAGGAGTCTTGCATTTCTGTTAAAGAGAAAAGCTAATGGTGACTTCAGATCAGGATGCAACTGGTGGGAGCATTGCTTTATAGCCAAACCAGCGCCACTAAAACACTGTTGCCATGGAAACTTGCTCATAAAGTCTGCCTTAAACACACATGCATGAAGAGGGATGTACGAAACTCAACACTACTGCGAATAAAAGCCATGTGCAAGTAAATGCTGGTGACTTTATGGAGGTATTAAAAACATCCAATGTCTCGCATACTCGTTTAAAAGAAGTTACCTAAATACATCCCAGCTTATTTACATGAGGATTCTACAAAAATGTCTCCATTTTTTTAAATAAAGTTTCATTGATTGTTAAATAACACTGAATTGTTATAAAAAATATTGTATATTATATACCTTTGTATATTCATACCATTAGATTTTGCTTTCATCAATTTTTGTTCATTCATTTTGTCGTTTACATTTTTAACAATGAAACTGTATGTTTGTATGTTGAGCCATTCCTGTATATGTGTCGATGCTATCATCACACGTGTTGCCTCAGAGGGCTGCAATCGCTCTACTCTAAGGAGGCGACTCAAGGGCAGCTCTGTCAGCCAGAGATAAGTTCATAATCAGGCTCTGAACAGAAAAAAAAATCACCATGCACTCATTCAGTTTCACACTATGTCAAAACATACACGAACGTATCTTACCTACGTAACCCGGTGTCCCACATGCAGTGGACATGACGTCACCGGTCCCCTCCATCTTGGACAGGCCGAAATCACTGATCATGATCTTTGAGCCATCTTGGGGGTTAAAATACAGCAGATTCTCTGGCTGAAAGGAAAATGATATGAACACAAATTAACATTTTCTGACACTCAGACGTGAGTTCTTGTTTGTTCTTTTAATAGGTAAAAGTGTCCAGGTTACTTGCATAACCCCACATTCCCTGAATAGGGAACGGAGACGTTAGTAGGGATAAGACCGACTGAATGGGAGCTGATCTCCATTGTAAAATGGACCGAACACTTTAACGGGCAAATTGATTTGCAGGCGTGGGTGATTGATTAGCAATCAGCCGGGTATAAGACCGGGCACGACCCACGCTTCAGTATGGGATTTTCCGAGGAGCCGACCTACTTACCTCCGGCACCTCAGATTCCCGACTTCCAGGGCATGGCAGAAGGGTAACGTCTCCGTTCCCTATACAGGGAACGCAGGGTCACACAAGTAACGTTCTCTTTCAGTCGGTCCCGGAGACGTTAGTCGGGATAAAACCGACTGAATGAGAGCCTCTATAAAGTCCCCTGCCCGAAGTCCATCCAAACAGGCCAGCACTAAACTTGAAAAAGGTTAGCTGATTAAGCTGTAGTCACCTGAATGGGAACTCCTTCTGCCCCTGCCCGGAACTATCGTTGACGAGGAAGTCGTCCAACACTGAGAGCGTAGCTGTACTCGGTTGTTGTGAAGACGACCAGAAGGAGGGCATCCCCCAACGTGAGGAGGGGTGCGCAGAGATCGCGTCGAGGCCCACAGGGCTACCGGTGAATCATCGTTCTGCAGACAAAAGAGTGGCAGAGACGGAAGTCATCGTTACTCACCAAGGCAGGGGGGTAACGGAACGGGTTCATACTAGCCGCCTGGAAGGGGACACAGAAAAGGGAGCACCAGAAGGGGGACTCCCAGATCTGGACCCTAGTTCTGCTGGGGCCAGGCTGAGGCAAAGCCCCAGAACAACAGAACCTAGCAGAGCTGACTGCTCCGCTCAGTCAGATGCCTCAGGGGGGAGGAGAAAGAGAGCCACCTCAGGGGGGAGCTCGAGAATACTGTACTGCTCACTGGGAGAGTACTGCAAGCTTTAAACCTGATCCGTTCCCTGAGGGAAGCTGCCACCACTTAGGACCGCGGAGGGAACGGAGCTGACATCAAGGTTGTAAAACCTGATGAACATGTCAGGTGTAGACCAACCCGTTGCTCGATATATGTCGGCGAGTGAGACCCCCCCTAGCCAACGCCCACGAGGCAGCTATGCCGTGAGTGGAGTGGGCCCTCAGATGGAGAGGGCAGGGGTATCACACGCCTCATAAGCAAGGCGAATGGCCTCCTCTAACCAGTGGGCCAGCCATTGCTTGGAGACCGCAGAACCCTACGCTGGCCTCCGAAACAAATGAAGAGCTGCTTGGAGCTGCGTAGCTCCCAGGTCCTGTCCAGGTAGACCCAAAGGGTCACAACAAACCCTGGGTTGGATCTGCCTCCTCCCGGGGCAGAGCTTGCAGGGTCACCACTTGGTCCTGGAGGGGGACGAATGGGATCTTGGGGATGAATCCGGGCCTGGGCCTGGTCGAGACCAGGGTACCACCAGGGCCGAATTCCAGGCAGGATTCGTCGGTGGACAGATCTCCCAACCTCTTAATTGAGGCTAAAGCAAGCAGGTGTGAGGTCTTCCATGAGAGGACACGTGGCTCCGCCGAATGCAAGGGCTCAAAAGGCGACTTCTGCAGCCCCGAAGGGCAACGGAGAGGTCCCAAGAGGGAATGGAGGGTGGTCTAGGAGGCCAGAGGCCGTCAGTATGTCTCACCGTCAGTACGTGGCTGCCCAATGATTTCCCTTCAACCCGGAAGTGGTAGGCAGAAATAGCGGCGGCGTAGACCTTGAGGGACGATAGGGACAGCCCCTGATCGAACCTCTCCTGGAGGAAGGTCAACACGACTCTGATGGGGCACGTCCCGGGGTCTTCATGGTGGAAAGAGCACCATTCGACCAACCGACCCCACTTGCCAGCGTAGCACGCTCTAGTAGTGGGGGCTAACGTGTGGTATAAGGTCACCACGACGGAGGGTGGTAGAAGCTCGGGGTCCAACGCATACAGATATGCCATACGTGTAGGGCCCAGAGGTCTGGCTGCGGGTGCCTGTATCTCCAGACCTCTCCAGACCTCCTGACTCAGGGGGATCAGCCAGGGGGGGCTGTCACGAGCACCGAGAGGTCCAGGCTCTGTTCGACCACAAGGGGGCGATCAAGAGCAGCTCGTGCTGGTCCTCCCTGACCTTGCACAGAAGATGTGCTAGAAGGCTCACTGGGGGAAACGCATACAAGCATTTGTTCCTGGGCAAGCAGTGGGCCAGCGCATCTGTCCCGAGAGGAGCCAGGGACAGGGAGTAAAAAAGCCAGTAATGGGTGTTCTCGCGGGAGGCAACAGGTCTACCTGGGCCTCGCTGAAGATGTCCCAAATCTGCTGAACAGCCCAAGGATGGAGTCGGCATTCTTCTGGGATGAAACCTGGACAGCAAATCAGCGATCCTGTTGCAATCCCCGGGGATGTGTACGGCTTTGAGCGACAGAAATCTGCTCTGTCGGGGTAAGCACCGCGACAGCCTGCTCCACTCGGGGAATCGAAGAGTACCCCCTAGCTGCTGCATTAACCAGGGTGGTGAAGAGGGAGGAGCTCGATCCCCTGGCAAGCAGGGGAGCCCGCCAGAACTAGTGAGCTCCTCGTGCATCTCGGGGAAAAAAGGCACTGACGGTATGCAGGGAAGGTGTCCCGGCCCTGCCCAGCCACCAATTATCCAGCCGTGACAGCGGAATCGGGGGGGAGGGAGCACCTTCAACCGATCAAGGCTGTGGCTTGCCTCCGGCTCCGGCTCAGCTCCAATCCCGGAGGAGACAGCTGAACTGGAAGAACCGAAAGCCGCGCCCCTTTCGATGCTGCGTGGGAGAGCAGATCGTCTGCAGGATCATACGAGGTACCAGGCAACGCTGAAGCGCTGTCCGATTCACCCGCAGACCAGACGGGAAGCACACTCAGTGTTTGGGGATGACGCGAGGGGTAGATTGACTCTACCCAAAACTTCCGCATGCAACCCAGCAGAGCATTTTGCAGTGCAAACACTCATGCTTCACGAGAGCCGCGTCAGCGTGCTGGAAACTAGACACTCTACGTATTCTCTTGTGACCGTCTTTTCGACGAGAAAACCCACCACAGCCAGGATTACTGCACGTTTGCTCATCGTGTCGTGAAGATGACAGGATTAGTACTAAAACGGCAAAATACTGGACAGGCTTATGCCAAAGAATCAGAGGTGCTGCGGTACGGTGGCTTGCTAATTGGGCTAGCAGAGGACTACACCGGAATGCCGAGGTAAGCAACCTTCTAATTACTTTTAGCTTGCGTCAAAGTATGGAGAAGAGAGTCACACTCAGTCCGCTCCAAAGGAAAATCGCATACTGAAGCGTGGGTCGCGCCCGGTCTTATACCCGGCTGATTGCTAATCAATCACCCACGCCTGCAAATCTGCCCATTAAAGTGTCCGGTCTGTTCTCCCATGGAGATCAGTTCCCATTCAGCCGGTCTTATCCCGACTAATGTCTCCCGGACCGACTGAAAGGGAACAAAACTTTTCAGTAACTGGCGAAAAAAAGACAACAGTTTTTTTTTATCTTTTTATCTTTTATCTCCAAAGACTTTTTATTTCAAAATACGGACTATTTTTCGGAATTGTGACTATATCTCAAAATTCAGACTTTTTTTTTCTTGAGGTCCCCTAGTCGAAGAACTCGACATTCGTCTGAGTTCTTGACTGTAAGGGAACATCTAGGTTACCTTACGTAACCCCCGTTCCCTTGCCATGCCTAGCCGCTCAAGTCGCTAATCTGTGGTGCCGAGAGGTAAGGGGTTCGGCTCCTCGGAAGAAGCAGAATGAGTGTACAGCAGAGCGCCCCTCTTATAGAGCGGCTGATTGCTAATCATCTACACTCGCAAATCAAATAATTTGCTCGTTATATATTCGGTACCACCTCCCAGGATCGGTAAGCTCCCCTAGTCGAAGAACTCGACATTCGTCTGCGTTCCCTCCTTGAGGGATCGGGGGTTACGTAAGGTAACCTAGACATTTTATTTATACCACGTGAAAATCATCACCAATTTACAAAATAATGAACCACTTGAGTCAGGACTGAAATTATTCTGTTTTCAAACCCTTTAAAGTTCATTTTTTGGAGGATGCCATCATATAACATGAGGGAAAGCAATTATTGTCGAATTTGTACTTATTACAAGAGAATAGTGACAAAGTGGTTTCACCTTGAGATCCCGATGGACAATACCCATGGTGTGGAGGTAGTTGACAGCATCCAATACTTGTCTTATGAGTTTACTGGCATCTTTCTCTGTGTAGAAACCTTTTTCAACAATCCGGTCAAACAGCTCTCCCCCAGAAACCCTGGAGGACGAGAAGCAGAGCAATGTGTTTAGACATAAACTTTACACAAGCATTTACAAGTAAAGGTCATTGTTCCAGCTAAAAAGTTAGTACCGCAACAGCATTCCGCGTAACAGCAGGAAATTCCTGTAGAGGGAGCTGCGTGTTGATGGTTACATGACTAAAAATGGTCCGAGGTCAGAGAAACATTTTATAAAGGATGAAACGAGCAAGAGCTCTGTGATGTTTGGCCTTTATCAGGCTCTCATTCAAATGCAAATCCAAGACCGAATACGGTCTCATTTAACCTCAGCGCTGAAGATAAAGAAGGGTAAACATAAGGTGTATGGAGAAACTCTCCCCAAAATACAGATCCAATGTGTTAGACTTTTTAGAAAATAGTTTGTTTGCTATAAGAAAAAAAAATAGAGAGACATTATAGAGAGAGACAAATAGACATTATTTTTAAATGCTAACTTGCACTGCAGCAAATCTCAACTTTATTAAACACTTTCTTTTCGGTGTTCCCAGTGTGATGATTTTTTTATTATTATTATTATGAAACTTTTACTGATAATAGTTTCATTTATCATTATAGATGTATTCTAATGGCTTTTATTAACAAAATACTACACATTTCATTTCTTTTGGTATGAACTAAAGGATTGCAGCTGCGGTCGGATTCTCTCCAGCGTCTTGTCTATTGTCTGTCATTTAAAGTACCTAAACTGGAGAGCATCCCTTGTACCACAACAAATACCTTGTTTGTGTGCAAATGCACACTTAGCAATAAAAATCTTTCTGATTTCGATTCTAATGAATAATACAATACCTGGACAACACCCCGTTTTTACTGGTGCCAATGTTGCAGATCTGTATTAACACTGCCCCTATGTTAGATGTGGCGCTTTGCTAAATAATATAACACTCTATTTCCTCCCGAATTTTATTACATTTACTATTAACATAGTGTCCACAATCTAAATATAGCTATATTTATTACAACGTCATACCCCACTTGTAACTACCTCTTAACTCCTCTTACCTCTTAAAGTTAAAAGCTTAACTTGCGTAGTCAAAGATTTAACACCAAAACAGTAGTGTTGAGAGGGAAAAAAAACCCTAAATGTTACATTTCATTATGCTCCAAAGTTTTTGTTTTTTTTCAAATTACAATTAATACGATGTAGACATGTGGTGTACAGAGAAACCTGCATTATTTCAAATACACATGAAAAATGTTACACTTTTTAGAAAATGTTTAGTTTGCGGTAAGAAAAAAAAATGAATACATATTTATAGAATCAGTGGAGGCGTTCTTTTTAACTGGCATTGCAGGAAATCTTAACTTAACTGAACACTTTACAAGCTTATAAATGTATAAATGCTGTCCCCAATATAAACGTGATTTTTAGTGATAATAGTTTCATTTGTCATTGTGAATTTGGCTTTTACTAACAAAATGCTACATTTTGCTCCAAATACACACATATTTGTCTTTTATTTGGTATGAACAACACGATATGGTGTAAAAATAAAGAAAACGGATTAAAAAGACAATTGGGTGTCCATCATGGTAGGGGTGGTTTTTCTGACACAACACCACCTTTTGGATGGAAGTCTGCAAACGCTGAGGTTTACCAGGTAAACCAGTTCATTATAGGCAGAAATAAATTACATAAGAATTAAAACTATATTTAGATATGGTGTTGTTGTTTTTTTAGAATTCAATCTCTAGTGCCCCCTTCTGGGAGGGGATGCATTAACTCATTGTGAGAAATGTTGGGATGCTAGAGATCAATCACTTTCAAATACTTTTAATAGTTATTTTAGGCAGAAGACGTGGCTGTAATGTGGTTTAATTTTAAGTTCTTGGCTGCTGACTGTACAAGTTACGATTCTAGAAGGAGAGACCTTACACTTAATTGACTTCTCTCCATTCTCACATCGCTTGCATTACAGTGAGTGCATGCAAAGCGTAATCAGACATTCTCAATCTTCCGCATGGTTCTAAATCCTGTCATATGTAGCAGGGGGGTTGATACGCATGAAGAAACCACATCTGATCACAAAAGTAAATGACGTGCTTCTAAACTGCATCCTTGAGATCACACAGAAAACAGATTGGTAGTGTTTAAATATTCATCCCAACACCATATGCCAAAATGTTCTTCATGTTTCTCACACTCGACACAACCTATTAAGAGGGAAACGAGGAGCAGGCTCCCGGCCAGCTAGCAAATTAACACTGAGAAATGCTAATGCAGTTTACAGGCAAAATGAGAATAAACGTTTGGCTAATCCTCCTGGCTTTGCTCTCTTGTCTCTGCATCATGTGCACGTGGAGTTGAAATGAAATCAGAATTGACCTTGTTTGTCCTGTTGTCTTTCTAATCTCTCAACTGCATGCGTTTTTATCCCAGAAGCAAATTTCCATTTCGCATGACGTCTCTCCAAACACCTGTCATAAAAAACACTTTACACAATCAAGTCTCCGTACCAAAGGGAACGTTGGTTCAAAATCCAACAAAACGTTTTAAGAATTCAGTATGTAAATGAGCTGAGATCTCAAAAGCTAATTTCTATCTATATTTTAGATACAACACACACCTCCAAAACCAAAACAGCTCACAGTATGCTAGCTTGTTAAAATATGTACTGGCGTGCTTTTTGTGCGAAACATACTCACAGCTGCATTATCAGGTAGAGATGATCGGAGCTTTCGTAGATGTCTTCAAGTGCCACGATGTTCTCATGCTTGATTCTGCAAAACAAAATGTTCCCCAATTGTAAATGCATGCTTTTGTGTTTTGAAATGAGTAAAAAGAAAATATATTTGTAACTTGCTATGCCCCTCGGTCGTTAGAACTGCTCAGTCATTCTCAAAGTATGAGTGACTGCCGTTTATTTTATTTTGTTATTTACAACTTTTGGGCACAAAAGTTAATGTTTCATAAAGGGGAATACAAATTGGGGTTAAAAATCTCAAGTCAAATGTTTTATATAGCTATTTTATGCAGATGCTTCAAAGTAGCTTCGGAGAAGGAGGAGCCTATTATAGATTAGTTCTGGTATGAGCATGTTTTGAGGAACAGAAGTGCCACAGTCAAACAGTATTTAAATGACCCTTAAGGTTTAATCAATTTTTGAATATTTAATTAGCCTAGGGTGAGGCACGGGGGCTCAGTGGATAGCACTGTGGCCTTCCAGTTAGAAGGTTGTCGGTTCGAGGCTCGCCGGTGACCTTCCTGGTAGGATTTTGCATGTTCTCCCTGTGCTTGTGTGGGTTTCCTCTGGGTACTCCGGTGTCCCCCACAATCCCAAAAACATGCGGTTAGGTTAATTGAAAAATCTAAATTCCCCTTAGGTGTGAATGTGTGAGTGTGTGATGCCCTGCGATGGACTAGCGACCTGTCCAGGGTGTACCCCCGCCTCTCGCCCAATGTGTGCTGGAGATAGGCACCGGCAGACCCCCGTGACCCCGAAAGGGAATAAGCAGGTTTGAAAATGAATAACTGAATGAATAATTAGCCTAGAGTGCATGTTTAGACGTGCAAGAAAACTTGAGCTCCCAGAGGAAAAACCCACACTAGCAATTCAAGTTCATGTGGGGAGCTACATATATGCCCAGTGTTCATCATTTTAATGAGGAAACAGAGGACAAATCGTACAATTATTGGAAAGCATGGAGAAATGAAAGGCATGAAATAAACTGCTCATAAAATCTTTTTACACGTACAGAGTGCTCACAGATTTTACCTCTTTCTGTAAAAATAAATAATCAATCAAAAAGCAGCCAATAAACTCATAATCCAACAAATTTCTGTCCGAGCTCCAACAGAGTATACTCAACTGTGATTATCTGGGGATAAGAGATTGGTCAAGTTATTTCTACCACTTTTATAATATAGAGCAGCGTAGAATATTTAGCTGAACAAGTAAACAAAAATGCTCTGTACAATGTTGTTCGGCTTGACAGAGTCAAAACAATTTGGTCAATTTTATTTATGTAACCTTTTCACACCTGCCTAAAACTTTTGCACAATACTGCATCTACTGACATAAACAGCTACTGTGAGATATCGACTGGGAGCTGAAGTGTTATTTGCTTCTTGGAGTGATTTTGACTCTAGCCACTTCTGAAACTTCTTTACCTTGTTTTATTTTATGTAATATTTTCTAAGAAGCAATTGTCCTTTACTGACATTTTAAGCAAGAAAGATTATAAAATAATATCTCTCCATCAATTAGAGTAAAAAAAGATGACTTAATGCATTAACACTGCCCCCTAGTGAATGGATGGTATCAAAGCTTTGTATTCTTAGCTTTGTAGCATTTTACATTTTTTCCAACGTTGGTTTGAATAGTTGGTTAACAGTATTGTTGTAAAGTATTTTGTTGTATATCATAATGTACATAAGATATCGAGGTATGTTTCATATCGTGAGCAGTGCATTGATACACCCTAATGTTTTACATTAAAAATGATTTTAAAGTTGTTTGTTTGTTTTTTTTAATTAAATGGACATTTATTAGAACTGTTTATATAATGGAAGTTATTATATTGGCATGCTTTGATAAATCAGCTTTTCCTTCCCCTATTGTATCAACTGGCAACATTTTGTAATTTGTTTTTATTTTCCTTTCCCTTCATCTCTCTCTTTCTCTCTCTCCTCTCGTCATGGTAACACAGTCATGGAAGCAGTGTGTATACACATTAGCGTTGCATTTTAAGTGAATTCTGATCAGTGAGGCCAACCGGCTCATGATGGCAGGCTGGGCAATGACGCAAGTGAGCGAACAATAACAAGACTCGCACACAGATAATGGACAACACGGAAGGACGGATAATTCATTTGTTTTCTTCACCCTGCCCTCAGTTTCCTGTAATGAACTCTGTTTGTTCATTCATACAGTATGTTCAGAAAAGCCTGATCCTCTCAGGTACAGAGCAATCATCTCAAAAACATGGCAGATAAAAGAGATTAGAGGATGAAGGACTGCCCCCGAGCAGACAACAGGGGTTTGTTTTAGGCAGATGCATGCACTCCTGTTCTGATTTCCAAGGGATTTGGTAACGTATGAACGAATCTGAGTGTGAATGATTCATTGAGAAGCTGGCTTTTGTATTGATTCACAATTCAATGAACCAGGAGTCACCTCTGAAGTAACATATTAAAACGTCACCGAACGAACAAACTATGTTCATTTTTCTGATTAAAACCTAGTGGTCGATTCACCCTTTGACACATTGATTCTTTTTAAGACCGTGATTATGGAAAGCCTGCTTGAAGAATATGAAGCCATTGAGAGCTTGAATCTCTCTCTCTCTCTCTCTCTCTCTCTCTGTCTCTCTCTCTCTCTCTCTCTCTCTTCTTTATTCAGCAGTGTGTGGGCAGAAGCTGTGGCACGACTCATTCGCTGCCTCGGAAAACATCTTTTTTGATTCAAGGGGAAAAGGCACAGAGGAGAAAAAACATACACCAGCCTTTTGTGCCACAAAAAAATCAAACAGTACTGGGCAAAGAGAAATCATTTAACAATAAAACAGGTAGAATCACTTGCGGTTTAGCAGTGAAAGCAAGAAAATGGATTTGCGGCTGGGTGCACTTAACTAATAGACGAGTCCTTTCAGAGATGTTCAGGATATGAAGTGTAGATTTTATTAAATAAAATGCATCACTGGGATCACTTAAAATTCTCTGACGGCTCTCCGAAATGAGAAAATGGAGATTTTTTTTATTCTTAGGTCTTCTTTATATTCAAATGCACTAGGCATAACCTCTTGGCTACAGAGTGCCCTTTTAATTATTAACAACCAATACTATTATTATTATTATTATTATTAAGGGTTAGGGGTTTAGGTGGAACCTGTCTAAGCTCTTGAGATGAATAAACACACTTTAGTGATGTTGCCAGTTTTCCCTGAGCGGAAATGTAGCATAGTGCCTCCCAAATGTGCCCAACACACAATTTTACCAAAAGTTTTTTTTTACTTATTATTATTATTATTATTATTATTATTATTATTATTATTATTATTATTATTATTATTATTATTATTATTATTATTTATTCAATTTATTTCTTTTTATTATTATTATTTTATTATTATTATTATTATTATTAATATTTATAAAAAAGAGGAAAATTCAGGATGGAATAGTTTCTACAGCAAAATATTCTTACATTTTGTATTCTGATAGTCAATAATACTTACTATAATGATGTGCAGAGTTTTTGAATGCAGGAAATAAGAAATGGAACCTCAAAATGTACACAACACACACTTATTTTGTGTGAACTAACACTCATGCATTTCTTCCCCAAAAAAGCCAAGCTCAGGATGGAATAACTCAATAAGGCTACAGCTAAATATTCCTTTTATTTGGATTCTGACAGGGACTGTAATGATGTAAAGATTTTTAATGCAGCTACAACCTCAGAATTTGCTCAGTATACACTTACACCCATTGAGCTTTTACAAAATAAACAAAAAACAATTTCAGGATGAAATATCAAAAAATGCTACAGTAAAATATTCGTACATACAAAGTCAATAATAACATATAATGATGTACAGAGAATTTTTTTTTCCTAATGTGCTCCACGTTCCAGGAGCACACTGAACAAACTTTGCAGTTCATGGATTTGCAAACTGTAACTAAAACTAACGTTTAAAGCAGATCTTTGAGTGCATCTCCAAGAGTATCGGTTGGCTTATTTAGTCCTATGTGCGCGAGCGTATTCCAAAAAGGTGTTTTGGTTATAATTTTAAACTTTTGTTAGAGAGTAAACCCAAAACATAATTGTAAATGAATTTTAAGTGATGTTGAATTGTTGCTTTAACATGATCTTAGATTATGTTTTGAACACTGCGTTCCTCCGTCTCATTTGTACTGAAATGTATCATGCCAAATCATGGAAGTTTGCTGGGACCCATGTGTGACAAGGGCCCTTAGAAAACCTTCAAAATTCTCCCACCTTCTTAAAAAAAGCAATTAATTGCAAGTTCCCCAATTTCATTCTACTGCAGTGACTTATTTCCACTTTCCGGAAGGATTAATCAAAGTCCTGCTGATTGAGGCTGAAGCATGTTGCAACCTCCAGCTTTCCTTTGGGGCCTATACAAAACTACTGAGACTGCAACTAATCACCCGACTGCTTGAGGCTAACGTTAAAGCTCCAATTCTATCAGGAGAAATACAAACATTCGCAGCTTGGCGCAAACTTGGTTTTTTAATCATTTGCAAATTTGAATTTTGTGACAAATGTCTTAAGATTAAAACTGTGTTTTATTAAGGGTTTTGGCTACTTGAGTGAAAGAACATACAATTAACCACCTTTTTGCTCATTTTAATGAAACATTTAGATGAATAAAACAAAAATAAATTGGCTAACTTGGCTAACCCATGGGTTATGTTAAAATATCATATAGAGACTTGTTGCAGTAGTCAGGCTTTCCTGATGAGTAAATTTCCAAAGATTCTGTTTTGTTTAAAGTAAATGTTTTGTTAATTTTTGATAGATTTCGTCTTCTGGGTACAAAATAATTATATTATTTGGAGCTGTGACTGCCGCAACCGTGTTATTTATCCTGTGTTTCTGCAACACCACCTTGCTGCCCCCCACCCCCCAAAAGATTAGTAGCTTTGATATTTTACTTTTAAATAAACACAAGATTTATGACACAAATTTGAGAGAATGCGAAATTTTCTTTCATCTTACAGATATTTTTTACATATTTGTCTTTCATTTTTCATTTGGCTTGTATGGAAAAAGTGCTTGGAACAGTGTATATGGTTAAGGAAAGGTTTGCCTGTATTTCAATATAAATTTCACATTGTTTTGATCTTCTCTTTGCTTAATTCATACATTTTTATTTTGTTTCAACACTCTTGATTTTTCTTATAAAAAATAAAAACTGTTTGTTGTAAAAAAAAAATTATTTTGGCAGCAAAAAATGATGAAATGTAATGCTCTGAATTGTATTATTATTATTTTTTGTACAGTTTCAGGTTTGTTGTGCAATTATTTGGTAATTTAATGAAAAATATTAGTAAAAAGAAGCTGGGGTTGCACTAAAAATGATATCAATCATTGCTACAAAAACTGTTTTAAAGGTAATTTATTAGAGCAAATTGTAAAGTAATCAAAAACATTCAAAAATGCCTCAGACTTCTCAGTCCGTTGTTTTCCAACTCACACTCTTATAATCTTAAAATATAATTTTTTGTAGGTAGTGTTTGTAATCAATTTATTTGCATTATTCGAGCATTGGGGACTTTGGTGAGAACGTCCAAAAATGAATTGTTCTAGCTGAGTCTTGTTTTTCATCTGGCCTTGAAAATCCCCCCAAAAAACACAAGTTTGTTTTTCAGAACTTACATTCAATTAAAATCATAAGTTGTTGTTCTGAACTCTAGTAAACTCTAAAAACTAGTTGTTGTCCTACATTCTAGTAAGCTACCTAAAGAAGGTCAAAGACCCTTCATAGAGGTAGAATCCCAATCAAGCATGAGAACCCCCATCTCTTTTTTCAAACATTAAAGTGCACTGCTTTTTCAGTATTCTGCTCTATGAAATAAACTGGAAGAGAACGTGAGATTGCTAATCATTGATGTCACACAGCAATGGAGTCAAAAACTGTTAACAAGACAAGGACACAATGGCAGAAAACAGTGACTCGTCGTCTATTTTGTAAAAACTCTATGCACCAATCTGTTTATCACAGAAAATGTAATGTCTCTGATTATGTCTGGTGAACTATGGCTTTCAGTTACGAAGGGTTGGCAAATACCATGTCAGAATAAATTGAATTGACTTGAGTATTTAAACATAACATTAGTGAGGCAGCCTGCGTGGCTTTGCGCTGAGGCAAGCTGGCTGTGTATGTTAGCGATTCTCTGCAGATATTATGCAGATTAAACTATAACCTAGTAGGGCATCCCATTATCTCATTTGTACATGTGAAGGAAATATATTCTGTGCTCTCTCTCTCTCTCTCTCTCTCTCTCTCTCTCTCTCGTACACTCGTATGTGATGAACACGCTCTGGTTTGTTCATTCATGTGTGCGCTAGCTTCAGCTAATTACAGCCCGGTGGCATCGCTCTGGAGATGGCCGTCAAGCTGTCAATCATTCAGTTGCTATGATATGAGACTTGAAGGACAAAGCAGTATGCCCAATCTCCAGGGTGTGATCTCCGTGACAACAGAAAATCATGTCAGAATCACTGGCAGCATTTTCCGATGAGGCTCATGGGAAAAAGCAACCCACGCCATATGTCAGACACACACCTGCGTTCATTTGCAGCACAAGTGAGAAAATACCTGGCAGCACGACATGTTGTTAAGCAAGGTGTTTTTCCTTTAGAAAATGTTTTCTTCCTTTCTTTCGGAGCAGACAAATCTTAATGAGCGATGTGTTACTAGGAAATAATGATGATTGAATCTCTACCTTGCAATCACATTTCATATACAAGATTTGTGTCGGCACACAGTTATTTTTTAAATGCAAAAAAGTTGCACAAAATGCATTTGAACCACAAAGAATTTATTCTGAGTGAAATTGCTTTGTTTTTGAGATACGCTCAAATTTATAAAGACCAAAAAAATTAAAACATGGACATTTTGCAGAAAATATGCCATGATCATCAAAATAAACCATTTACAACTGTGCAATCAAATTGCAAATTGAAAAAAAAAAATTCCATGATACATTTGATTATAAATAGCTTTGTATTAGACAAAACTTAGCAATATACAGTACAATAATGGTGCAATTTCAGAACAGGAGAACACAACAAAATCAGGCATATATATATATATATATACACATTAGGGGTGTAACGGTACGCTAATATCATATTCGGTTCGGTACAAAACAATAAGAACTTACATAATCTCTATTTTGAAAAGCTGCCAATACACAATAGAATTCTTGCATAAAATAAATAAAAGTGACACATTTGGGTGATATTTTAAATAACTTGCACTCTTTATAAAGAAAAACACATTTTTTTAAATAAAAAATGAAATACTGCAACTAGTTAGGATAGATTACCTATCCACATTTTCTGAAGAGAGCATAGATCTGGTTATATCTCCAGCAGTAGAAAATGTTAGATGTGTTGCCTGCCCGATCTCCGTGGAACAATGTTGGCATACAACTTTAAATTTATCCACTCGTCTATCCCCGTTGTGTATTTTAACAGAGAAGCGAAAGTGTTCTCAAACACGAGACCGCAGTGAGGTGAGAGGGTCTTCAAGCTGGGAGGGTCTTCAAGTTCTGGCTTCTCTTTCGCTGTTGCCATTTCTCACAGCTACCCATGCAGCTCTACTGTGCGTCACTCAATAGCGTCCGTGCGGAAACTCGCCTTGGAACATTGTTCCGCTGCGCTTAATATCGCGATAATAAATTTTAATTATTATAAAAAATACAGAATACCGAAACGGTACGCAAGTGTCCCGAACCGAACAGGCCGTACCGAAACGGTTCAATAACGGTGTAGCTTTTTTTGAGCCTGATGTCCCCTCACAGAGGAAATATCCTTCATCAGAAGGGCTGTTAACACCCGCGTGTGGATTATAATGTTTTAATTATGAAAGACTTTTACTGGATTTCTGCACACCCACAGCTCTATGAGGCATGTTTCATATTGGGCGAAAGGCGTAACCCGGAAAATTGCAAGGCAACACTCGCACATTCTTTACTAAAGAGAATTTAGAGAATTCAGTTTACTTGAAGCATGTCTTTTGCCTTATGGGGCAAAGCAGTGTACCCGACAGACACCCACGAGGAGAACATGCAAACATGCCACTGGCTGGTTTCGAACCTGCCACAACTGAGACACTCAATAAACAAAATATTTGATATAAAATATTTTACCATTCACTTGTTATTCATATTTTAGAGGTGTTTGATCTATGCAATCATTTTTATTAATTAATTCATATTTCTTAAAAGGTTCAAAGAAATTGAGAAAAAGATTTTGTTATTATTTTGATATTCATCACAAGTTTCCATATTCATTCCCTGAACAAATACAAATCCAAGAACAAAAAAAAAATAGTTTTTTCTATATTCACTATATTAAGGTTTAATTCCCGTGAAGCACAGTTTATACATTTTCTAGATGAATGAATCAATGTGTACTACTTTACACCCTTTAAATGCAATATGTGCAGCACACTTGTTCCCAGTCCACACAGTTTGTTGGCGTGGGGCTTCACAGGATCAAAACATCCACAGGAGCTTCCTTGCAATAATTGTATGAGGGTACCCGAGTTACCACGGTAACTGGAGGTCAAACATGAGGCAAACAATTTCCTACAAACTGCATGAACGAGAGAGGTGATGCGGTTGTCGTGGTTACAGGTGTGGTTCTGAGAGAGAGTGAGGGATGTGAAATTGAACTCACTTGCGTAGAACGGCAATTTCGTTCTCGATGCTGCTCTCCTTCCCCTTCAGAGCTTTTTTGGGGATGCACTTGACAGCAAACATCTTTCCTGTAGACCTTTCCTCTGCCAGAACCACCTCTGAGAATGCACCACTGTAAAACAAGGGAAAGAACATTCAAGGACTTGTTTGATGGAGTTGGGAAAAGTATGCACCTCTGATTAGTTATTGACTAAATTAATATAATATTCATATGGGCCTTGTGGTGATAGACAGACCATTCGTAACTCTCTCATCTGGGAGTTTTGATACCCCCCCTAAAGCTTTTTGAAATACATTGAGCAATTATTATTATAACCCTTTTATTATAGCCACTTGTGAACAAATTAAGATAAAAACACATCATCCACAATCTCATGATCCATATTTTCTTTCCTTTTTAATCATCCCTTCATGCTGTTCACTGCTACAAGCCTCAAATAATGAAAACACCTCAAGGTTGAATCTCTGCTCCCTGAGACTGAAATCTGGATGAAGTTATGGCTTTTGCTGTTTCAGTTTAAACTAAAACAAGTCAATCTCGGAGCTCAATCGCCCATGAGCGTTTCAGTGGAGGCGTTGGGTTGGCCTCAGATTTGAGAACACCCATTTGCTGATTGAGGTTCCTGAGAAAATCTCAATCTCATTCGGCCATCTGGCACCTCAGAGAAAAAGCTTTTAAAATACTGCGTAAAGAATTATGGAATATTTGCTTAGTCAGGCTCACACTGTTGCTACGCTGCGGCTGGGTACACCAAACACAAACCTTCAGCTTGATTGGTCATACCGACGGCAATCAAAAACAACACTCGGTGCATGGAAGCAGTTTAAACCTAATTTTTTATGGGTCTTTATTTTTTTTTAAAAGGTATAGCCATGCTAGCCTGTCCAAAAAGACATTTTACCATTATAGAAGACTCTGGGAGCTAGGTTTTGAGAAGGTATAGAAGGAAATGTGGCTTTATTTTAGCTTAGAACACGAAAATGCTAACAGCTAACAAAACTGTAATAGAGAGAAAGAAAGAGAGAGGGAGAGAGAGAGAGAGAAAGAGAGAGAGAGAGAGATTTTTCAAAGTTCAGAGTAGAAGACATTAATAGAGACATTAATTGATTGAACTTCCTTTTTGTGATGTAACATCCTGTTCTATCTCAGAACAATAGGATTCCGAATATTTTATTTTTCTTTGACAAGTTGAATTAGGGAGCAGAGGAACAAGTGACCATAAAAACACCTTTACACAGATATTTGCAAAATAAATAACGAGCCATTCCTCTGAATGGGTGTCAATTCTGTTCCTGGGACTTTATGTTTAAATAAGCATTAAAATTGCTTATTTTATTACTAAGCAAAGTTTACTACATAGTATTTTTATTGCAAATTTAAGCTATACCTTTTAAAATATCGACAAAATCTATCTATCTATATATATATATATATATATATATATATATATATATATATATTTTTTTTTTTTTTTTTTAATTTATTTATTTATTTATTTTTAATTACAATAAATATTTAATGGTATGGTATATTTTTTTGAGCTTCCCTCTTGTTGCGTCTCCTTTTGTAAGTGTGTTTGAAGAGCAAATTTTGTCAGACGGGATTAACTTAGCCAGAATTACACCAACCACTGAATTAATCAATGATTAAATCTCATATTCTCTCTCTCTCTCTTCAATGATGCTACTGTATATAAACATAAGATACACTAACATGCAACACAGGAGACAGAGTGAACGTCTCTAAGTTCCCCAGCAACCAACACCTCGGCTCAGCATGCCTCACAACAGAGAGAGCAAGAGACCAGACACAGCAATTTCCAGACATACAATTAAGACGAGCAATATCCTTTAATTATAATCCTGATGAATGAAAGATAGTCAAATGATCAATTGTCCATTTTCTGCCACAAACAAGTGTTATAGTGCTGGCGGTTGCTAAGCGCTATTTGTGGAAAAACTGGATTTGCTACATAGTTCTACTAAACATTTTAGGGTTTTATTGAAAGCTATGGAAAATGGTGGGTTGTCTTCAATGTAGGAAGAGATTTATAAAAGCGTGTCCATTACTTGCCATGTGTGGTTTGATTAAAATGAACTTAGGTGCAAATGATTAAACTTTGATTAAGTTTCAGCACTGCAACCCGAGCCCTGATGTGCCACAAAACAAGCAGACAAAAAAAGGAACAATGAGTGTCCATCTGCTATCAAACGATTTTGGTTTGGTGAAACTGCAGTATGAAGAGAACCAAATCAGATCTGATCAGACTATAAATAAGTTGTGATGTCACAAAAACTCTGCTTGTCTTATTTCAAAATTGAGGAAATCCTTTTGCTTAAACCTTTTAGCAGCTCTCGGCTAGCCTCATGCAAATGGCATTTTACATTACTTTATTTTACTATATTTTAGCTACATAGAAATTACATGCTAATTCATTGTAGCAACACGAAAATGGCATGCCGTGTCATTCTAGCATCATGTTAAATACATTGATGTCATGCTAACATGCTAGCATAACGTGAATGACATGTTATGTCACTCAGTTACATTACATTAGCTTGCTACTTTATAGTATGTCATTCTAATGAAATGCTGTCATGCTAGCATCGTGCTAATTATTTTTTTAGCTACATAGCAACATGTTAAGTCATTTTGACATAATGCTAACATGATAGCATCACAATAATTAAATGCAAAGTCATTATAACATTTTGCTGATCAAATATTGTTGTGATAGCCTCATGTTTATGACTTTTTTGCTAGATAAACTATGGCATGTCGTCATTCTAACATCACATTAGATAAACTATGGCATGCTAATTCATGATAGCATCGTGATAATTAAAAACAGTGACATCCTCCTTGCGTCACGTTTAAGGATTGTCCATTCTACTAATGTTTATTACTCTATCTGGGTAGGCATCCATGGTGGTGCTCTAGACTGGTTTAGGTCCTACCTAACAGGGAGAACCTTTTGTGTACAACTTGGAACAGCGAAGTTACGTGAAGCACCTCTTATGTGTGGCATTCCTCAAGGCTCTATACTTGGTCCTCTTCTTTTCTCCCTGTATATACTTCCTCATGGATCTATTTTCAAAAAGCATGGCGTCACATTTCACTGTTATGCTGATGACTGTCAATGCTACCCACTGCTCCACTGTGCTGCCCTGTAAAACTCTCAAATTTGTCAAATTGAGAACCTCATAGAAACTTCAAACCGGCCACATATCTGGAGGTTACCAGTCTGTGAAAGGACATACTGTGCAATCACTGTGTAAAAGTATATGAACCCCAGGCTCGAGAAAGGGCAAAAATTGACCACTATCTTATAATGGCCTTTAAAAATAGATGTCTTCAAGAATCATTGTACAGAACTGGGGTTTGTTTATGCTAATCATAGTGACAAATAAACAAAAATTTGTGGACAAAGTTTTTTATTATTGTTGTTAAAATAGATTAGTTCATTCACAGTCAACCTCAGCTTTAGCTCTGGAGTGGTGCACCATGGACGAAATGGTCATCAACATGATCCCTGATTTCACAGGATGACAGGAGAGCAAAGCACATAGCAAGAGGGAAAATCACATAAGAACACACAAATGAAGCCTTCAAAACATAGAACTGCTGCATCACACCCGCTCTACCTCCAGTCTCTCGGTTTCTTGCTTTGTTTCCATAAATTAGATTAATATCAGGCCACAGGTGATCGACTGATACAAACCAGATTTATGTTGTCTTTGATACTGTGTGTGTGTGTGTAGGTGCGTGCATGTGTGTGTGTGTGTATGGACGACATGTTGCTTCACACTGGAATAGATCCTAAACCAGTAAGGCAAGCAGGGAGCACACAAACACCAATACAACTTGGGCATTTCATTTCTGTATCCACAGCTGCAGATTGGAGCTCAGGCAGCTGTGCTTATGATGTGTGGCAAAGGGAGATGGTGGAGCACACACGCAAAAAGAAAAACGAGGAACCGTCTGTTTATAAATGTGGTTCAATTTGTGCTCTAAAACAACGGCAGCCTCCAGCAAGCATTCTTCTTTTGCCTAATGACTAGAATTAAGTCAGCGGGTCTTCACTGCATGTGTGATTGGATGGAAATGATATTCTATATATTCATGAGCTGATCACTCTTAACAGATCTCCTGATGCCAAAACATTTTGACACCAAAGCATAAGTTAGTTTTCTTAGGGGGTCCAGCATTTAATTTACTCTGCCGCAAATTGTAAAAAATCAATACGAAAACATGGCGCACAATCATTGTGTCTTAATGACACCAAAAAAAACCTTTTCAACTTCTCACATTTTATTTTTTTATATAACTTTATTTTATATATTTTATTTTCTTAACATTTTTTGATTGTGGCATGCATTTACATTGCTTGAAATATCAAAGCATCCCAGAGTTTGAAGAAAGTTGCTATATATTAGATGCAAGAGTTCTTGTATGTGGTGCATTGTTTTTTTTTTTTTTTTTTTTTAAAAGGGTGATTTGGAGAGATGATCTTGTATTAAATGTGATAAAGAACCAATAAAGCATGTGTTGGAAAGTGAGAAACTGATGTTAAAATACTTTTTGTACATTAGATGTTGAATTAAGCGACTGTTCTGAGTTAAGTAGGAATGATGCGACACACCATTGTTTAATTTTGATTTCAAATATAATGTGTAAGTTTCAAAAAGGTTATTAATTTGGCGCTTTAAACGAACATTGCAGGAGTTATGACACGTTATTTACACGATTCATTTTACAGATCTCAAATCTAGTGGTGAAAAGAAGCATATCCCTTGCAAAGTACAAGACCTATGATATGCCTTGTATTTAGAAAAAGTTCTGGCACAAACTAAGGACAATGGCACAAAAAGTGCTTTGAAGAGTGTATACGGTTCAGGAAAGGTTTGAGTGTTTTTTTTATATATATATATATAATTTCACACTGTTTCGAACTTGTCTGCCTTTTTGCGGAGGTATGAATTTTTATTTTGTATTAACACTTTAGATTTTTGTAATAAAACATAAAATTGGTTTGTTCTCAATTTTTTTTGCAGTGAAAAAATGATACCATTTAATACTGGATTGCATTTTTGTACAATTTCAGGATTGTTTTGGAATTCACGTGTAATGTATGAAAAAATATGTGTAAAAAAAGATTCTGGGGTTGTACTAAAAATGCATCAAGCATTGCCACAAAAAGAGTTTTAAAGGAATTTTTAGAGCAAAAAGTGGTAAAAAGAAAAAGCCACAGACTTTTAAGGGTTAACATTGCTAAAAAAAAATTTTAATTTTAGAACAAATATGTCACTGAAAAAAAAACAGCAGCTTGCTGTTGAAGATAATGCCTTGTTTCCATTTTAAAAAGTCACTTTAGAGGAAAGTTAAATGAAAAGATATTCCAGATTGAATTATTCACATAAGTGAGCTTTACATGCAAACCGAATTCTGTCATGTGTGGTTGTCATTTGGTTTGGGTAAAATTTAGACTTATATATTGAAAATGAAATGCTTTGCAGATTATTAACATATTGTGCTCAGTGCTAGAGCAGTTAGAAAGAAACAGAATCTGTGTTTGTATATAAAATAGATCACTGTGGAGGAAACTGTATGTCAATACGTATCGACAAGTGCTCATATGGGAAAGACGTGAAGCTGCTGTGTTTCTCAGTCGATGACTCACGTGTCTGAGTGCAAACACACACTTGCTCATACTCTCACCGGAAAGGATTCAGCTCTCCTCTAAAGGGAACCGTTGACAAATTATACTCATAACATCCACTTATTACTACTACAGATATTCAGATGAGTCAGTATAATATAATCACGTTTTGAACTTTTTTTTTTTTTTTTTAATTTAATGATGTGGAAGTTCTAAAAAAAAAGGACGTCTTCAAAACCGGTTTAGTATGTTGACGTAATTGTCCGTGTGAAATGTTCATTGCTCTGATGGACCAGTAGTTTTAAATATCCACAAAGAAAAGATGAAATGGCAGCAAGTGTACATGTTTGAGTCAGAGTCTGACTAAAAATCAAGAGTAAATGAATATTATCAAATCCATTGATAAACACATGTGTAGACGCATTTCAGGCATTATTCACTCATGTTCTGTAGAGATCTGTTCCAAAACCCCTCGGAAATTACATTTTAATTATGCTAATACTAAGTTGGAAATGTTCATGTTAGTTCAGTTCAGAGCCTTCTTTCAAACCAGATTTTAGTTTTTACATTTGTTAATAAACAAGTGAATAAATGAGAGCAGGGGAGGTGCTAAAAACATGGTATCAGACCCGTTTCACATAAGATATGAGCAAAGCATTTCACTAGTAGCACAAAGGGTTTGGCGTTTTAAACAAAATACATTATACCGTACTTATCTGAGGCTCACTCTCTGTTTACAGATGCAGCGAGAAACCAGTCTTACTGGACTAAGTAAAACATTTATACACAGTGTTTTTCCATAACAATGGACATCATGTAGTAACATGTATGTATTCAAATATAGTACATATGGCGAGCCTGTGTAACGTTTCCTGTGGGAGTACACTGAGCAGACTGCACAACAACAGAGAGTGTAAAGGTTTTATTGAAAACCAGCAGGTTATGAAAAGCTACAGCACCAGTGTTAGAAGATGACTCTTCTGATGGAATAGGAGATCTGGTGAGTAGATGGAGTGCGGTTATACAAGACATGCGGAGAAAATCTATAACCAACTCAAGGAAGCGTCAGAGAAGAGTCCAGGAAATAACCATTGACTGTATATATCATGGACAAAGTGTCAGTGACGTCACCCATTGATTTCTGGCAAAGCCAAATGAGGCTTAAGAGTCGGCTTCAAATGAGGCTTTGAGGCAAATGAGGCTTTCTGAATATGCATCACTTCCCCGTAATTGCAAAAGATCCACAGAGGCGGGAAATGGGCATAGAAAAACTAATGGAGCCAGGGGTGGAAATATGATTTTTAACATTGGAATGAACGAGAACCTGCTCACTTCTGGAGCCAGTCTCAAGTGGGCGGTCAAGGAACTGCAGTTACGTCCAAGGAGCTTCCAATTACGTCTCGAGACGGAAAGCAGGAGGTTGTCTCTTGAAAGTAACATGAAGGAACAACATTGACGATGTGCAAGGAACTTTGGGCAATTCGTTTAGGGAACTTTGGTGACATGATTGGATGCTGGGGTAGTAAGTGCTAAGGTAGCAGGTGGTCTTGATTTGTTTTGTGATCTAAGATGCAAACACAGATGCAAACAGTCTGCAAGTTGCTATATAAGCAATATTTTAGAGGTTTTATTCACAATTTTTTATATTTGTCTGTGTTGTTGAAGTATGAAGTCTTAATGCACTACACGGAGTTGATATACGTACTTATCGGAGGTGACACACTTATAAGTGTGTCAACACGCAGAAGAATAACTTGCCAGCAGATCAGAGTCAAATATTCAGACATATCATCGCATAATCAGAGTTCATATATCGCTATTTACGGTTGTTGTTGTTGTTGTCAGGGATTCAGTTTATCTTGAAGAGACACAGCCAATCTGCAATCAGTCACCACCCCAATCCAAGAAACCACCGTCCAATCACAGCCATCTCCTAATCATTCACAAACCCTTAAAAGACATCTTCCTTCACCTCTCTAACTGTCAGATCTACAGTTCACATTGGCTGACTCTAGGTACTGTGCTGACTCCTCAGGGACCTGTGCTCCTTCGATCTCTCTACAAGATACATCATCCTCAGTCAACTCCAGTTCTGGTAACCTGCTTCTCCTTGCTAACCTGGTCTCTGACAGCCAAGGATCCTCCACGGACTCCTCTGTGCTGTTGCTGTTGGAGGAACTATGCTATTCTGTTAAGCCTGATTAAAACCTTTGAATGCAACTATATTTGTAAATAAACCAGAGTAAAGACCTCTACACACCGATCCGAATTTTTGATCTGAAGTTTTGTGCAACAGTGCGCCAAAATGATCAAAAATCATGGAAGCAACGGAAGCTTGTGTAAACGAAAAAGAGTTTTCACGCTACCATATTGAATAGGTTTTTCACAAGGAGATCATCCCACATTTTCATTGCGACTTTGTACAGGAAATAGAAAAGACAAATCCTCTCTTTTCTCCACAATTTTCAATAAACTTAATTGCATGTTTAGGGGGAGAAACCGGAGGAAACCCATGCAAGCACGCAGAGAACATGCAAACTCCTCCAAGGAGGGTCATTGGTGAGCCTCGAACCGGTAACCGTCTAACTGAATGACCACAGCAATTTAGCATTTTATTTATTATAGAAATGCGGCACGGTAGCACAGTGAATAGCACTGTGGCCTACCAGTTAGAAGGTTGTCAGTTCAAGGCTCGCTGGTGACCTTCCTGGAAAGAGTTTGCAGGTTCTCACCAAGCTTGCGCGGGTTTCTTTGGGGTTCTCCGGTTTCCCCCACAATTCCAAAAACATGTGGTTAGGTTAATTGAATAATCTAAAATCCCCTCACGTGTGAATGTCACCCTGCAATGGACTGGTGTACTGTCCAGGGTGTACCCCTGCCTCTCACCCAATGTGCACTGGAGATAATCACTGGCCCGTGACCCCAAATAGGGAATAAGCAGATTTAAAAATGAATGAATGTATTTTTATAGAACAAAAAGTGTGCAGTCTGACTAAGCATGAATAATGTTCACAGCTCTCAAAACAAAACTGAAACATGTTCTTTCTCTTATCCTGAATTCAAGAAATGCTGTGTTTTAGGTAGAGATTAAGATTTCCATCCATTTTTTAAACTTTCCTCTGTGTAAACCATAATATCAAAACCATTTGTTGCAACACTGTAAAGCAGGAGACCTGGAAGGACTGGTGGTGATGTAATCAACTTGCAATATTCTCAACTGAAGACATTTCAGAAATGAGAAGCTGCGAGCACAAAACCAGTCCTTAGTTTCAAGCATTTCAAATTCAAAAACCTGTCCACAAATCCCCATTACAAAAGCTTGCTGCAATTACTTTCTCCTTTAACTAAGCACTTTCGGTTAAGAATGCCCCTGTCTTTGATGTGAAAGAAAGTCCTTCCGCCTAGGGGAAAAAATTGGAGAAGGAATCTGTTGCGGTTGATTAGTGTTTTGTTTAGGGTCGTCAAAATTCAAACAAAGTGAAAAATGCACCTCTACACAAGTGAATGATGATCATTATGACATGTCTAGAATTTTTATTTCAAAGCTGGATCTGTATTTGCTTATCATAGTGCACACAGAATGCAAATCTCTTTTCAATAGCTATATAGAGCAGTGATACATGGTCTCAGCCAAGAGTATTTGAATGCGATTCCAAAGTCCCCCTTCCAATGTTAAAAATAAAAGTAACAGCGCTACTAGATTAACTGTCCCAGCAGAGATAATCTCTGAACAGTCTAAACCACTTCCTCTCTTCTGTCTGACCCCAACTCAGATTAACAGATCAGCTGCCAAACCTGACAGAAACAATTTCCTTGACGCTTTTCTCATTAAGTGAAAACAAAAAGATGAATGAATGGAAAGGTCAAAGTGCTGCATTCACTGTTGATAAACAACATCATGGTAAGCACTTTTCTGTTATCATTAAAAGCCATGTAACCATTGACAACACAGCTTTTTATTTATTCATGTAACACATGTATTAATTCCTTTTGTCAACATCATCAATGCTACTACTTTTACTAAAGCTGAAACACTGATGGAAAGAATTATCTGACCACACAATATTTGTTGTTATATAACAAATATAAATGTATGGATTGGTAATTTTTTTTTCTGAATGTTTTAAGTGATCTCTGCATTTCACTATTTAATAAAATGTTTCTCTACTGTTTTCTTTTTATTCTATGCCTTGTTTCCAGTGTAAAGCACTTTGAATTAGTCTGTTTACAAAATTTGCTATACAAACAGATTACAACTAATTTTAAACGAATCTTTCATGTGAGTCGGGAAAAAAGAGAGGGATTAATTCAGTGTCGCATAACATCCTTATGGTTTTTCAGGTGTTGCCCGTTAATATTTAATGACAAAAACAAATGGACTAGGAGAACCCGGAAAAAGAACCGGTTTCCGGCTCATACTGCATTGATTAACATTACAAAGCAGTCACGTGACAAAAGAAGGAAAGGATGACTCAAGAAAATAGCTAATGTTAATCAAAAATTGACTGAATCAATTTTCAATCTGCCCCGAACGGCACTCGTTAAACGTCAGAGAGGGTAACGTATGTATCGTAGGAGACTTGTCAGATCAGATGTCAGGTGAACCAGACTAAAGACATGAAGTAGGCCTCGTTAAAGTACTAAAGTCTTTTTTTTTTCTTCTAGCATTATAGTTTTGTCTTATTCACTTTGATTCATGTTTGCACATATAGTAGATAAAACATTTTTTTTTTGGTGAATTAACGAAGTGAAAGATTGATTCATTTTGCTAAACAACTCGCTAAACGTTAATCCAAATTAATAAAATAATCCAAACTTCCAACTTTACAAAGCAGCAAATGTAATTCTGATAAAGCAGCGTTTAATTGTACCGTGTTGAGCTGGATGAATAGCTTCCAGACACAAGCTCTTGTGGATTAGTGATAGGATTTCCCCACAGAAATGCAGCGTTCTTACAGCACATAGAAGATAAGAGATACTAGCATCACATGATCACCTGACAGGTAGTAAATATAGTTTAATCAGGGTCCTGCAGTGTACAAGGTTATGCTGACGCTGGAGCCGTGGAGATTTATCCAGCCAGACAGACCGAGACACTATAAGAATAACCTCAAAATAAACATGTGCACATTCCTTCATGAATTTAATAGTGGTGTTGCCATGGAAGCAATCATAGTCTGGATGCATTGCATGAAGTAGAAATCTCAAACAAAGAACAACTGTGAAAGATCTATTACAAAAACAAAACCCTGTGGGGAAACACCAATGATGAGTCTTCCATTAAAGTCTCGTCCAACTCAACAACTCATTAACCCAACGCTCCCACCATCAACCACACAAATAAATATAGTCAAACCTCATTATATATTAACTGCCATCGCTTATCATTCTAATGGATTCTTTGCTTGCAGCAATCAATAGTCAGCACTCTAAAAATATCAACATCTTTAGTTTGTATTTCTCTTCTATTCACCACTAGGTCTTTAGGAATTAATATGTGTTCATTTCACTCTAACATCTACTAAAAACATGTTTTTCAAATATTTCAAAGATTGGGATTGTTCAAAACAGATCAAAGTTCCCAGTGCACTTGTTGCTAGGAAACCATATAGCTGTGCAGATGCAGTATTGATCTTACTGTCCGAAATAATGCATCAGCCTTCCTTCACTAATGCCAAGGGATTTGACATCCATCCAATAACAGCTAAAGAGAAACTGCCACACGGTACTTAATGTGTGTGCGTGTGACAGAGAGAGAGAGAGAGAGAGAGAGAGAGAGACAGAGAGAGAGAGAGAGATGATAAAACAGATGTGCTCTTCCATACACTGGTCAGTTTCTAGTAAAACAGGAACTTTTTCAGTGGAGTAAATATTCATTTCATTATTACATTTTGTAAAATCTGTTTATTTCTGTGTCTGTGTATGAACCAACCAGTAAACTGCAATTCATTAACTGACCCAGAAGTACTGAAGCACTAGCTGCATTTCCATCCATCTAGTTTTATGTGTATTATGGAATTATTTGAAATCATTGTGCCAACAATCCAGGCTCCTCAATCCCATGATGCAATGTGGGGGAAATTCTGAGTGGGAGGAATAAGATGCAACTGACAGTATATTGGTCACACAATTATTGTGACCCACGTGATAGCAACAAACTCGCTGCATGAAATACTGTCAATATTTTCTAATGGCTATTGAGTCTGTAAAGAAAAAAAGAAGTATCTAGTACAAGCGATGCAGATTCAAAAGGGGGAAGGTATGCCCTATAACGCTTTAATATGTTAAAATAAGTATTTTAACTCTTAGACTCTGGGGCCTTTTTGAACGTTTTTTTAATACTTTATAATTTGCTTTATTACATTAACTTTGAACATGTTGCTTGATACCATTTTTTTTTTTACAATTCCAACTTCTATTTTTTTACAAAAATATATATTTTTTTTCACAAAATTACACAATAATTCCACAAGAAACCTGAAATTGTGCAAAATTTTGCCATTTTTTAACTGAAAAAAAAATTGAAAAAATTGAACACAAACAGTTTGTAAGTTTTATAACAAAAATCAAGTGTTGTGACAAAATAAGTCCCGCTAAAAAAGCAAAGACAAGATCAAAACAATGTGAAAATTTAAACAAAACCTTTCCTAAACCGTATATACTATACACCGTATACCGTACACATGTTCCATTGTGCTTTTTTGTGAAAGAACTTTGAAAAACACAAGCCATATCACAGGTCTAGAACTTCCCATGGTTATCCCTTCTTTTCAGCACAAGATGGCACCATTAAATTACCTGGCCAATTATGTGTCATAACTCTTGTAAAGTTAATTTAAACCAAAAAAATCTAAACGAATATCATTTTTGAAGCATACACATTATATTTGAGTTCCAAATTAAACAATGGTGGGTTGCCGTCATTACTTAATTCTAAACAGCCGCTGTGATTGCCACACATATAAATTTAATTGTAGATCATTTGTAAACCCATACAATTTTACATTTTATGCAAATAGAATTTAAGCCATGATGACCATGTGGGATATACCAGTCATTATCTCAGGCATTGTCCCACTGGTCATAAAAACAATAGTCCATAATTGTGTTGGAATTGGGATCTCTAGTATTGCGCCTCATTGATTAAACATGTTGCAATTAGAGAAGAGTTGATAATTACTAAAGCAGAGGTGTTCCTTTCATGTTTGTGGCATCACTGTTCAGGAGCCTAGAGATAAACCAAACATGTGAAAGCAATAAAGAGTCGAGCACATTAGGGCACTTTGTGGATGAAGGATTGAATCTGCAAAAATAGCACAAGAACATTTGCTCTCGGATATTATCAGGGGCTGCCCCAAAGGACCGTGGGTAATTACACATGAAATTATCTTTGCATTCTCCCTCCAATTCATAACAATTCTGTTTCAAAAACAACACAAGCTGGTGGGCACTCCAAGATAAGAACAGCGCTAACCAGTTAGTTAATCAAAAAATGTGAGCACCCTAGCAACCATTGCACTGTCTAGCAACCACTACATTAACACTGTGGCACTGTGGCTCAGAAAAACATACATTTGTGGTAAAGACATCAGTGTGGACTTCAGTCTCACGTCTGAAGGTTAAAAGCTCACACTAGTGGAAGGGTTTCATTTTCTTTGAGGGACATAAACGATGAAAAAATATGACCCGTGCACACGGCCATGAAAACATGTGCTGAATTAAAAGGGTTGTTTTTGAGTAAGAACATTGGAAACTAATACACACAAATGTGTAGAAAAGAAGGTCCCTATGCCCTCTGAACACTACAAAAACACAGCTGAGATCTCACTTCTCACATTTAAAAGGTTTGTGTTAACTTGGTATATCCTAAAAAGAATATATGTGCTGCAAAAACAGAGAGTGAGAGATGATGTTAATTTATTTGTGTGTTTTTCACAGTTTAAACAGACTAAAGAGAACCCACACTGCTACAAACCACAGGAACTCTGCATCATTCTCTCTGTGACTGCACCTGCAAACAGCATGACAGAAAGCGAGACAGACAGAGCTTTTAAAGGAACACAGACCAAATTTGTGCAAACTTTATTAAAAATATGTAATAAAATCACAACAGAGATTAATTTTTAGAATTGTCAAGTTTGGTTTGATTAAAATGAACCCTGCTGTGATTGCTCAGTTCATTGGAACCCTGATCCCGACCAAACAAATGAACATGGACCGAAACATATCTACTCAAACTGAAACAGGATGTGATGTCACAAGATGCAAATGCTGCAGAGCCACATGGTTTGCAGCTGCTCATCTTTTTATATGCAACTGAGGAAGTCCTGGTGCTTGAACATTTTAGGAGCTTTTTATGAGCTGGTAAAGATAATTATATTTAGATGCACACAATGAGTGTGTTAAATCGAGCACACAGCTTCACTTCAAGTGGTGAGTTCCAGAAAGAAATACGTGGAATTTCTGGAAAAAAATGGATCTGCACATTAAAATATTTGCATCCAACGAGTCCAAAAAGAACAAAAATGTAACTTCCTGATAAATGCAATTAAATTATTGATTACTTCTTTTAAAAGAAATCAAGTTACTCTTTTGATTACTTAAATTGTCAAGTAATTAGTTACTTTACCCCAATCCCCAAAAAACCAATAACAATTATTAATAATAATACGCTAATAATAATAATCTCATTCATGTGAATTGTTTTATTCTGGAAATGGTGTCATAAAAATAGTCCCATTTTGTGGAAGAAGGTACAAGGAGCTTTCTTTGTCTGACTTCTGGAGCTTTTTCTGATGCCACAATTGATTGTTTTCGGTTCGAATGACTTAGCAAATCAGAATTTTTTTAAAGAATCATTTGTATAAATATAACGCAGAGATAAAAAAGGTGTTTCATAGAATTCACTTTATTTTGCTAAAACAAACATTTATACAAAATAAAGACAACTTATCAAGTTCTATGTGTCTCTCTCTGAATTAGCTGGGTATGACTTGTTGACACCGTGTATCTCTCGCTGTCTGTTCTTATATGTGTCATTTGTAAACATCTGTATAAATTAATTAAACTAGTTTTATAAGTTTAGGTAAAAACAATATTTACTTTATCTTGTTAATGACATTGCCGTGTAGTATGACATGGTAGATCATCAAAGTATTATTTGTGCTAAAAACGAAATGCTTTTACTTTGTATTTTACCCGTATTTTTTACGGAGCATAAAAAATAGACCTGGCACCGAAACGAACGCTGCACTGAAGTTAGTTAATTAGAATAAATAACAACTAAGTAATGCATTACTGTCCAACACTGCTCGGTTTTTATGCACATTTTCAAAGTTTATGCGCATCTTAATGTTTCAATCCAGGGGTTTTTTATGCGATATTCAAAAAGGCTGATAAAAAGGGGTGGATGGAACGCAGCTATTGACTCTTCTATCAGGTTGTCGATCTATCAATACACCTTTAGGTTGACTCTCAAAATGATCTGCATCAACATGAACCAAACCAGGACCGAATCGATCATTTTCTTATTTGGATAGACCAACGGCATCAAAACATCAGACCAATCAGGCCAGACCAAATGCATCAGTGAGTAGCACTGCAGCTTTTCGTTGAGAAGGTCACTGAGAACGTTACTTCCTGAGAGGAGTTTGTCCTCATTGTGCTTGCATCTGTACTCTGGGTTGAAGACCAAAAGACCAATAACATGGATCAGGTTAATTGAAATCGCCAAATTTCCCTTGGGAATAAATGTGTGAGTTGCCTTGTGATGGACTGATGATCTGTCCAGGGTGTACCCCGCCTTTTGCCTGTAGTGTAACGCATGAGCAGAACCCTGTCCCACATCTGATCTGATGACTTTTACCCCCAACTATTAAGCAGTTACTCTCGAAATCCAATCCTGTCAATTCTAAATAAAAATGCAGAACTTAGTGTTTGATCTATGTTCAAAAATCTCGTAATCTATACAAATAATAAAATTGACGCAGCAAAATCTTGTTCTAAAAAAACACGAGAGTTTCTTCATCAAACGAAGAACTGAGCTCTTGAACATTGTGTTCCATAAACGAGAACATAGAGCTTTCAATTAAACAGACATGATGAGCACTCTTGAACAACAACCCCATGCCATTACGCACACACCTTAATTACAGCTACTGTTACAAGAGAGGGGGCAAAGTTGTACAGGAAGGAAGACCTCCTGATTCACACCCTCCCTCTGTGGGCGTCCACTGCTGCCTGCATGTGCTTTAGGGTTGCTCTGCAGATCTGAAAACCTGTTCTCTGTAATTTTAGTGAGTTGTTAAGAAAGACTGAACATGGAAATTTCCACAGGGACATGCATTTTTAACTTGATTGCACTTTAAGAATGATTTCATGGAAAAAACAATATATACGATACCTTTTCATTAGAGATCCAAGCATGTAGATTTAATTTGTAAATCCCTTCAGGAAATGGTTGTGGATTTATGAATGGGAGTGAAGGGATTGAGTGTGGAAGACACTGAGTGTTTTGTACTGTATAGAACACTCTGTGAAAGTGCTCTGCCGGTGGTATTTTTGAATCACTATTTAAAGTACAGTACCATGCAAAAGTTACAGGCAGTTTTGAAAAATGCTGTAAACAAAAAATGCATAAAAAATTAACCACTTAATTGTCAGACTTTTTCAAAAACTCTCAGAGAAATCAATGCTCCAACCTTACAGTGAGTTATTTCTCTCCCCCGTTCTCCTGGATATAGTGGTTGTCTGGAACTGGGAGGCTCTCCACGGCCCGGCTAGCACCTGTCTGCTAGCTTCAGTGCTCTGCTATCTCTGAGTGTCCACCACCCGTCAAGAGTGTTCTACCTCTGAGTATTGAATAAACCTGTGTATCTTGCATTTGGGTCTTCTATGCTTACTTACCATGGTCATTGTTGGTTACTACTCACATCTTCAATGTGCGAAGGTGTTTAAGATCTTTACGTGGTTTTATTGGTTTTAGCTAAATATCTTGTTTAGTTTAGCTATTTAGGTTCACCCTGTTAAGGGTATTTTTGTTTATATTATCTGCTGCGTGACGATCCCAAAAAAAGCTTCACTGCATTTTCCTGTAGTTCATCCATACTAACCATGCAGATCGTAAGCTCATGATACATAAAAACCCGCCTAATACTTTGGTTCAGTCCTGTAGATGCAAAATGAGAGTATACAAATTCACTCAGGTTACTTGATTTTTTTTATACATAATTACAATAAAACCAGAGATGCCACAATACTCGGTTTTATATCAAACCATTCAGTACACCCTTCTCGGTTCAATATGCACTTCTGAAGCGCGGTTTTTTTTTTGGCGTGAGGGGGGGGGGGGGTCTTATTTGATTAACTCCTGTATTGAAGACTGAATGTAATGAACAGGTTTATTTAGCATTATCAGATGGTACAGAAAAGCATGTATTCACCTCAAGCCCTCTAGGGGCGCATGGGGTTGACTCCCTTGGGTCAGTCGTGAGAGAAGAGCCCAGGAAGCAATACAGGATTGAAATACCCCTATTTACACAGAAGCAAGTCACCCCATGAGTCACGGTGACAGGCTCAACTTTTTTAAACCTATGGAATGAAAGACATTTTAGCTTTGCTGACGAATACTGACGAAAAATGTAAAAAGCACGATTCTGAAGAAGCTCATGCCCACCTTGCAACAATTGTTTATTTTATTGTTTTCATTTAAAGGTTTCACCGAAAACCGAAACGTAAGCTTTGTGTACCAATGCATCCCTAATTGTTTATTTTATTGTTTTCATTTAAAGGTTTCACCGAAAACCGAAACGTAAGCTTTGTGTACCAATGCATCCCTAATTGTTTATTTTAGAGAAAGGAACATTTTTATGCTGAATTTTTATTAAATTGTAATGCTTTGTTTTTAACTTTGACACCATTGAATATTGAAATAAGAGCAAAATTGGGATACAGAAATAGTTTTAAGCCTTGTTTTCCGGTAGGAGTCCCATTTGTTGATATACCGGATGAGTGATCGAGCGATGGCTGCATCTATCTCCAGTTAACCCTCCACATCTCATATTTCATGGCAGAGTTGAGAGATAGGAGCTTTATCTGATCAACATGAACAATTGAGACAAAGAAGGATATCAGTCAGTGCAATGGCCTGTCCATGCTCACATATACACCTCTTTATGAGAGAGGAGGGAGAGAGAGAGAGAGAGAGAGAGAAGCAGGCAAAGGCACCCCAGAGTAATCACACAGAGAGCATGCTGGGATACCGCAGAGAGAAATCAACTTTGCTGCTGCCTCCTTTTTGAGTAATACCTGCTATAAGCTAGTATTAATCAAACAGCATGTACTGTATGCTAGAAGACAGCAGATATGAATCAAGAATTATGTCGATGTATTCAGCCAAGCGTGTGCACTCTGCTCAAATGAGCTGGAGTCAATAAAAGCCTTTTTTAATAACAAAAACCAGTTTATCAATCTTTAAAGCTGCTTTTTTTTGTTCCATCGGTTCTGATATGTGATTAGATCAAGTTTTGATTTCGTCGTTCTTTATCGCTTTTAACTACTCTTGACTATATTTGTGAAGTTTAAATGTTCACTTTAGTATAAAAATGTTTTTATATATATTTAAAAATTTTCACTTTAGTATAATGACCTCGAATTAAACACTTCTGCATAAAAGAGATTGATTTAGATTAACTTTGTATTACATCCAAGTAACCTGTTAAGTATGAAAGTAAGCACAGAGGACCGAAATGAAAGGTACTCAGATTTATTCAATAATCAGAGAATTTGGAAGCCATAGGCATGAATATTAACTCATAGACAGGTTATTAACTCACAGAAAACATTCAACAGCAAAGTCTCTGAGGTAGCCATGCACCGGTTAGCTAGCAGGGCTGTGGAGAGCCTCCCAGTTCCCGACAACCACCATCTCCAGATATGGATTGAGATAAAAGCTTACAGCTGGAGAAAAACACACAGATCTATGCACTCCAGACAGGACAAGACTCGAAATGAAAGAATGAATCAAGTGAGAATGAAGCAATGTCTGTGAGATTTAGGCTTGAACAGTATTGTAGAGTTTTGGCCCCTTAGAGATTTTTATTTAGCTGTGAATACAATTTAGGTTGATTTTGTAAGGAAATCAGAAAAATACAAATATAAATTTTACCTCATAAATTAATCTTACATTTTAAATTACACATTTTAATAATGGTTGTAAAGTTATGGTGTATTCATTCCTTAGAAAATAATCATGATCAGTGAAAGAATAGCTTGAAGGACTGATTGGGAAAAACAGAAACAAAATTTCTTGTGTGCAAAATGAGCTGAAGATTTTTTTTTTTTTTTTTTTAAATTATTCATTTTAACAGTTTTGTAATAATGTTTCAGTGCAGAAATTATTCCAATATTCAGACCTTGGTAAAGCATGTTGAGTCAATTTTTTTTTTAAATATACATGTTGTCCCCTTGTCATAAGAGCGTCACCTTTGTCTAATCATGGATCAATTAGGCATCACATGTGTATAAAATGAACCCCGGTGAACTAGACCTTCACATCAACTGCAACTAGACCTCCGCAAACATGCCTAGGATTCTCCCTGAGATCATAGTGTTGATTATCAGGAAAGGAAAATGGCTTCTTTTCACATAATTTAGTATGATTAGGGCATATGTGCCATTTTGGGTGTGACACTGGCAACCCAAACAATGTTGTTGGTTTCATTGAATCAGCATCAAGCGTTCAGAAATGTAACGTTAACAATACATCTCAGCTTTACAATGAAAGCTTGGGTTCTTTGGAGATGAATCAGCCTAGTTTTTGGTGGATTAGGCTGACCATGTGCTATGACAATGTACACATTCTCTCTGGATTGTTGCTTAATCTCTATTAATGTGATTCAAGCTTTGGATTAAGCTTCTTCAACTTATGAAAGTATGACTTGTGCAAAGAGCGTGCTGGAAGAATGGGGATCAAATGATATGTATCTTGCATTTTTACATTTTAAAACATTTTAAAACGTTTTTTAAGTCAGTGTCATTTTGGTATTTTCTACAGAATTTAGTAGATGCACAGATAAGATCAACAAAATTTTCTGATCAATCAGATAAGAGGGAAAAAATTGCACTAAGAAGAATTTCGATTAAAAAAATGACTAATGGCTGAAAATCCAGAATACAATGAGTCTATGTTACATATATGAGCAATAAATGAGAATAGATACAGAAAATGTCCTTAAGTGATTTCCTCAATGTCCATCAGAGACAGATAAGACATCTATTTGAGCTGGAGATGGTGCAAACTCTTTCTCTGGGAGGAACCATTTAAATTTATGGATTTCTAGCATTTTAAAACCAAACTGCCAAATCCGTCGATTAATAATTTTTTGAGAACTCAGTTATGTGCATAACTATAAGGTGCCAATGTATTCAAAATGGATTAAAAATATGCCACAAAACCTAAAAGACAAAAACAGCACAAAAACGTATGAACAGACCCTACACCAGCTTGTCTTAAACGCCTTAAAACCAGTTCAAGGACATACTACCTCTCCAAGCTGCTTAAATGGAACATAAACATGCACTCTATTTAGTTCCCTTCTGAGGGGACAACCTGTTATGGAACATATCCAATGTAGGTCTCTCATGACACATGGCCAGAAAAAGAGAGAGAACGAGGGAGAGAAAGCGGCGATGTGGAAAGAGAATGAGAGCCTCAAGGACAGAGGTAAACATCTCAAGAAATGACCTGGGTGTTTTCAGCTCAGTCACCAGAAGCATTTCTATTTGAAATCTGTCTTTAGCTGAAATTTGCTGATGCTGGCTAGGGATTTTACATTGTGTAACTAAGGAAACTTTATAACTTCCTCTTGCACTATAATTAATTATTAACTGCCTGCTACAGTTATTAGACCATTATTCATCTTGTTAGCATGGCCTCCGGTAAGATATTATTTTAAAGAGTTTCCCAGACTAGAATTTAGTCACTTCAAACACAGTTTGGTGAGAGACACTTGTCTCACAGCAGAAACATTTGCTCACTTTAGTAAATCAAGGCTGACAAACTTGCAAAAAATTTGAATTGGACCTGGCAAATTACAGCAGCATTTGACATAATAGCTTTTTAACCCTTGCAATTCAGCATTGAACAAGTGAAAAAAAGCAAGAATACCCTGAAAATATTCACCATATTTTTACAAAGCATGTTATGAACAACTTGGGATTTCTCAGAGAGCTAATGAGCCACTTTTAAACTTTGTATAATTCATGCAGGTCTGCTTTTAGCAATGCTTTCTTCAAAAATCATTATTTGGTCAAGATTTGCATATTAATGTTTGCCTAATGCCTTTTCTTTCAGGTGAGAGCAAGTGAACTAAGGAAATCTTCAGAGATTACAGAAGGTGTAAAAATGTGTAAGACAAAACTTTGAAAAGGTTTTCAACCATTGATAAATGCACAGATAAGCTCAAGCAGGTTTATGGTGTTCAAATCTGTACAAATGTCTGGGCAAATGTCTTCATTTTCCTTTGAGGCCAGAAAGAAACAAGACAATTTTATGTCAATGCTATGGTTATATGAACGTACAGTTGTGCTCATGAATTTACATCCCCTGGCGACATGTTTGATTTCTCTGATTTCTGATAATAGAAAATTTGATTGACATTTTTACACTGAACTGCTGTCACTCCAGAGATGTTTAATGTCACTGAGTTTTACTCTCCTGGATAAAAAAGGTTAATAAAATTAAATTAAATAATAAAAAAAAAACTTTGGCAAAAGGTTGTGAACAAAAAATGTGAATTTTTGGCTCTTTTGTCACATGGCACCACTGAATATATTGAACAGTGATGTGCAAGTTACTTCCAAACTGTAATACACTCCAGAATTGTAATATGTTACACTACTCGTATATTCCTTTTGAGTTACTTTCTCCAAATTAATGATAGAATTAGAACTAAAATACAAAAATGACAAAATCTACTGCAGTGCATTTAACATCCAATAGAAAGCTATATAATTTAGCAAAATGACTGTGGGCTATAGGCAACTAAAAACATAACACATTTCTAATTGGCAACATGAAGGCATGCAATGTAAGAAAGAATGACAGCCAATGATTTAAGACCTAAGAGATAAAGTGATTATCTGGAATATCTGTGAATAGCTCAGGTATATATTAAACACAGCAGTAAACTCCGAACGTCTGAAAAGATGCAGAAATGTACTTTTCTTACTGTTGCCATTATTTTATTCACTTTAATTTTAAGTAGTTCACAACACAAAACTGTTCCGCACAAAGTGAGCAAAATGCATAGAGCTTTCTCGGTATAAATTCGGTTTAATATAATTAATATACTATATACATATATAATAAAAATAAAAAAGGCTGGTTATAGCTTAAGGATTAATATCAGTTTTTTGTATTATGTATGTGTCATTTATTTATAATATAACGCTTATATTGTTCCTCTGGGTACTCCGGTTTACCCCACAATCCCAAAAAAAAACATACGGTTAGGTTGATTGAATAATCTATATTCCCCTTAGGTGTGAATGTGTGAGTGAATGTTGCCCTGCGATGGACTGGCGACCTCTCCAGGGTGTACCCTCGCCTCTCGCCCAATGAGCACCGGCAGACCCCAAAAAAGGGAATCAACAGGTTGGAAAATGAATGAATGAATGTTTATATGATTCCACCCACAAACTTCAAATTGAGTGACAGCGGAAACAGTCAATCACACTGTAGCCCAGCAACCAATAGATGAACTTAGATTGACTGAGGGAAAGAAATGACCTTGATTTTAGCCAGAACGGTGGATATAGAAAGCAGCAGAGCAGTGCAGCTTTTGGTCATTGCTATAACCAGTGTCCACATCACATGTAATTTGGGCAGAATAAAGCGGAGGGGACTTAATACTGCCTTTTCAAAAAGTGCAAGAGCATGTCAACGCAGGATCATTTGCCTCAAATACCTTTGTCTTGTTTTATTACCATAACCCTGTAATACCTTTGTCTTGTGCTTGTCTCAAAATCAAAATGATGTGCACACGTCCATTTCTCGAGTGTACTGTCATTTTCCAAAAAGGGCACGCATACATTCAAAACCTACGAACAGGCAATAGTACTTACTTGCACTATTTCTTTTTTTTTTTTAAATGTCTTGCGAATGAGAAGTTTGTTTCAATGCACTTGTTACTGAATATGCAAAAAGTCAAATACTAAACTTTTTGTAGTAATGCCTTACACTTACTGCATTACAGGGAAAAGAAATCTTTTATTTTCGCCTGTTCCCAGTTTAGGGGTTGCCACAGCGAATCATCTGTTTCCAAACTCTGTTCCACCTCTTGCCTGGCATCTCCATCTCCAACATCCTTCTACCAATATAACCACTATCCCTCCTCTGCACATGTCCAAACCATCTCAACCTGGCCTCTCTGACTTTGTCTCCAAAACAACCAACCTGAGCTGTCCCTCTGATGTGCTCGTTCCTAATCTTGTCCATCCTCGTCACTCCTAAACTGAACCTCAACATCTTCATCTCTGCTACTTCCAGCTCTGCCTCTTGTCTCTTCCTCACTGCCACAGTCTCCAGCCCATACATCATAGCTGGTCTCACTACTGTTCTGTACACCTTTCCTTTGATTCTTGCTGACACTCTTCTGTCACACAACACCCCTGACACTTTTCTCAACCCACTCCAACCTGCCTGCACTCGTCTCTTCACCTCTTTTCCACACTCCCCATCACACTGGACTGTTGACCCCAAATACCTAAACTCCTGCACCTTCTTGACCTCAGCCCCCTGTAACCTCACTGTTCTATTTCCCTCCCTCTCGTTCAAACACATGTATTCTGTCTTACTGCGACTGACTTTCATTCCTCTTCTTCTAGAGCAGACCTCCAACTTTCCAGGTGTTCCTCCACCTGCTCTCTGCTCTCACTACAAATCACAATGTCATCTGCAAACATCATTGTCCACGGAGATTCCTGCCTGACCTCATCTGTCAAACTGTCCATCACCATAGCAAATAAGAAGGGACTCAAAGCTGATCCTTGATGTAGCCCCACCTCCACCTTGAACTCCTTTGTCTGACCTACAGCACATCTCACTCCTGTCTTACTTCTCTCGTACATATCCTGAACTACTCTGACATACTTCTCTGCCACTCCTGACATCCTCATACAGGACCATAGCTCCTCTCTTGGCACCCTGTCATATGCTTTTTCTAAATCCACAAAGACGCAGTGCAGCTCCTTCTGAGCATCTCTGTACTTCTCCATTAACATTCTCAGAGCAAAAATTGCATCAGCGTTGCTCTTCCTGGGCATGAAGCCATTCTGCTGTTCACAAATATCCCCTTCCCTTCTAAGCTTAACTTCCACTACTCTTTCCCAGTCTTTTAACAATAAATGTAAGTTTAAAAGAATGCAATCGCCTAACGCAGGTTGCTTACAGCAGTGAATATTTTAATAATTTATGATTGTTCAGCATTATACAAACATTAGATGTTTCTATTTTATTTTCATATTCAGTAGAACATATAATGTAAAAAGACGGATATAACAAAGTAAAAATTTGTTGATATAATATAAAAAGCTATACAGATCCATCCACATTATGGAAAAAAAACTTACAGTGGGGAAAGTTCATTTTAACAGCTTTGACAGTCAAAAATGGATATAAAATGAAGACATACAACAAAGCATTTCTAATTCTGTCACTGCACCAAAACATTACAATAATCTTATCTCATGCTGATTCTAAAATTATCTTGATTTGTTTCTTAAATCTTAAAATGTTGCCAGATTTTGTTACCCTCCAAATATCTAGTTTCATAACTGTGTATTTCCCTGGGATATTACTTTTGATGAACTAAAACGAGTGGTAAACCAACAATTATTACCCATAAATAATAGTAAAGCATACTTGATTTTAATATTAACTGTTAACCAGAAGATCATCTCGTAAGTGCTAGTTTGATCTAGGCATTTCTGCCCAATCTGTAGCTCTGTTCTGAACAATCTGCAGCTTTCTAAGGTGTGTTTTATTTGTCCCAGTCCAAACACCTGAAAAATACTCCATGCATACATGTTTTCATGGTAAGAGGTAAAAGGAAGAGCATTTTCTGGATACCGCAGTACCATTTGGTATGTTCTTGGTAATGCAGTCGATATGTTGTGCCCCTCCCTGCACAGTTTAGCTTCAGGCTTCATGTAACACACTGATCAAACCAAATAAACACCTACAGGCTTGTATGGAGCTGCATTAGTGGCACCTTGTCAGTCCCTCCAGAAACTTGTGATGTTGTGATCGCACCAATTCATGCAAATTCAGCCAATCCCCGCGATTTATTTGCGGCCTTGCAATTTGATCCAATCACCGCGACTTTATCGCAAATTCGACCAATCAGTTTGGGTTTGTCACTGTATGAGGCATTATTTTCACACAGGACTTCCTTATCAGAGAAAGCAGGCATGAGCGCAAATACATCACACTTACCTACAAATGTCACTGCAAAGGAATTCCCTAATGTTCTCCATGAAAATGGAGGGAAACTCTTTTGCTCTGTGTGCAACATTGGCGTGGAAAACAAAAAAACCTCGCTTGACCGACACTCCTCTACAGAAAAACATGCCAGAAGCATGTCCGTGCAAGAGCTATCACGGCAGGTGACTATCACGGAAGCTGTTGCTCGCAAATCCATCGCAACCAGCGAAAGGAAAAAGGTAAACTACAAAACTTCAAAACGTTTGTAAAACTAGGTCTGTGGTGGTTTGCTTTTGTCAGTTGTCAGGCAGTACTTGCGTGGGCAAAGGTGATAGCGCTAGCGAGTTTGAGAGGGGCTGTTAATAAAATTAATTTTTATGCTTTCACAATCTTCATCAATCTTTTATTCCAGTGTTTCTCTTACATAGACGTAGCCATGGCGCCGCGGCAACAAAATGCTAAAAGTCTAATTATTTTACGGGGACAACATGATTGTTTCTTAATTGAACCTGTGCTGCAGCCTCCTGAGGAAGCAGCGGTTGTCTGCGGTCAGATCTGCATGTGATCAGAGCGTGCAGAAATCCCAGAGGGTATAAGATAATAAAAGGAAAAAACACTTTAAAAATTCATAACATGTTTGTGAAATCATAAGGTAATGCAATGCTGTTGAGAAAAATCTGTCTAAAAAAATCACCACTTTTTAAAAAGCTGTTGGAAATTCTGGCATTTTAGGCCGCAACAATCACAAAAAAATCCCACGAAATCCTGGAGGGACTGGTGTTATGTCTCATTACTGCATTTGCAGTCTCCCATAAAACAGGTGGGGTGTTGTTGATTTCCATGAAGGTTGCCCACTCTTTTAAAATAATTTATGAAGTCCTGGTCTTTAAGTAGTGCTACTCCTTTAAGATACTCCTCTGTTTATATTGCAGGTGCCCCGAGGAATCAAGGAGTGTAGGAGTCCACTTAATTGGCAGTTCATCAATAAACTAATTATTCAAGAAGGCATCTGAAGTGCTTTGTCTGGGGAGTGGGTTAATTGAGGAACAGAACTGGGACGGTCTCAGTCAAATACATGTATTGATAGGTTGTTATTAAGATGACCTCTAGGTGTCAGTAGTGTTGTGTTCACCTGTGGTAGTTGATGTTTGGTAGAAGAATGCTGTTGCACGATGCTGCTGCTTACTCGTCAAGTAAATGAATAGATTAAAAACATTACAATACATGTTAAACAATAAAGACCATTCATGATCCTGAGTTATTGCTGACCCTGAAACCTCCCAGATATTGTCCACTGCTTTCCCCCGGGAGTTGGTTGACTGCTGCACAGAAGCGTCAGTGAGCACTCACACTGCACTGCTCTTTGTGGGCAAAACAGTGGGCCTGACCACTGTCTTCCAGTCCCAGGGCACCATCTACATAAATAAAACAAAAAGCAAAACCAAAGCACTTGGGTTTTTTTTTCCCGCCGTGTAGGTTTTGATTAAATGTAAACGCAGATGACAACAAAAGCAAGGTCAGGGTCCGGATATTGAGAGGTCAGTCAAGAGTTGTGGACAGCATTTTCTGATTTCACAAACAGCTCATTTTTAGGAGGCATAACAGATTTATGATGATGATTTTGATTATTATAGAGCACTGTGTACATATAAACCACATCTGGAACAGAGCAAGGATCACTTTAACTAATTATTACCAACACATTCCCAAGTCACTGAAAGAAATTATTC